>JAZHYW010054116.1:0-12285 GCA_037355805.1 Ixodes ricinus | reverse complement strand
CTGATAAAAGGAAGGAATCTTTCCTAAACAAAGATGTAGGGGCGACGCTAACAAGAACTTTTACGTCGCAGTACAAAAAGAGAAATTGTGCTCTCACAACTTACCTGTTTTCCTAACCGGCCTGAAATCACGGCTCGTTAGAAATTAGAGGTCTGTAGCATATACGCCCACCGCTTCCCATGTCGTAACAAGCGCTAGTGTTTCGGAACCTCGTGAAGCGCTTTAACTATCCCTCCTAAACTTACGGAGCACTAACAAGCCGCCATACGTTCCCGAAACATGCGAGACACCGCTAAAGGTTGCCCTTCCATAAAAACACTCGCGCAACAGATTTATGCGCATTGTGGTGGTGACCAGGTACGCCGACTAGCCTAAGGACCTTAGACAGCCTCTCCCTCTTTCTCTGAGGTAAGCAACCACGTGCTGGCAGGTCGAGAGAAAAAAAACAACCATATCTCGCATAACCCCCCCCCCCCCTTTTTTTTTTTCTTCTTCTGTTTCATTCTTTTTTCTTGGTTCTAGGCGTTTCTGTTGTTGTGGTTTTTCCCTAGAGGGCTGCCAGGTTGCAACGGAACGTCACCGACATAAAACTGTCCCCATGATCTTTCAGCGTGTAGCGGGCGATGTTGGTCGCTGCTTCTGCTCGGCACAACGTACTTCTTTACGGCGTGGCGCTCGAATGCGGTTGAGAGTATTTCGGCTGACGGGGCGTGATACTTTGTCACACGGGCGGTTCCGGCGTTGCGCCTGCCCTGGAAGCCGGGATCGACCCATCAGAGCTATACGACAGGGCCAGAAGCGCATCCTGTCACGGGCGAGGCGCCGCTCTTCGTAAAAACTGCCGCGACCTTTTCGCCTGCCAGCTGCGACGTTCCGAGGGACGTTATTAACGACACTTCGGTCGCAACGGCGCCATCTACGTTGTTTTCTTTCAAACGATGCCGGAGAAAAATAACAAGACGACCGACTTGGGAACTGCCCTGCAACCAGAGGCCGCGCGCAACAACAGGATGACAAATGTTTGCGGAGCCTATTTGCAAGCGTGCTTAATGCGCAGCGTATAACATCACTGCCTCACTAAGCGTCTCGACAGCGCCATCAGAAAGTCTGGATGTCCCTTTCGAGCTCAGTATGTTTCTTTACCAATGTGGGAACAGCATGCGACTCGCAATGACATGTCGTTCAGCACGATTGGCGGCGTGATAAAAACTACAAGAGCTTACATGCGACGAAGAATTGTACGGCACCGCAGTTTAATTAGGGAGCTATTCGTAGGGCCACCATAAATCCTCTTCTTCCCGAGGTCGCTTAGGAAGAGCTGGTCCGTTTTGAAGAAATTACTTTCGCGCGTGACGGCACCAATCTGGTCCAACAAGAAGGGCAATCGTTTCGTTCGTTCCAGTTATACGAACGTATAGACCCTGCGAGGGGCAGTCTGCACCATGATCGGATTGTCTCCAACTTCCAAGACGCCGATGACTCGTTCGTGCAATGCAGGACTTTCATGCGTATCTTCCGGTTCATAGGTATACGCGTCTCCTCTAATGACAACCCGACGACATCTTCTTCCCCTGCGACAAACACTGGAATAACCTCGTCCACGCTCCAAACGTGGTCATCACTATCCACAGTATGGTCGTCGGGCTTTGGCTGATCTACAAGACGAGTCAGTGTTGGATCCATGCTCTTTGTCAGACCGTTCGTGACCTTTTCCCCTTTGACGATCCTGAGAAAACAATGAGCGCAGATTGACACCTACTGCGCAGTCCTCCATACCATCCCGAGCCATCCGAACGAAGCCGCATTATACGAAGAGGAGCCCTGGTGATGACCACGTTTCTGTGCCTTTGCCTTGCTTCCAGCTTCTTCCTATGACTTGACAAACTTATACTCGCTCGGAAGACTTGAGAATTATACTTGCTCGCTATCTGGTTCGGTGTCTCGATGCCGTTTGGACTCACCGATATCCTGTACGCAGCTGCTACACTGCACGTCTTGGCCAGGCTAGTAATTTCGATGGCTAATTTAGAAATGGAATTTAACTATTTTACACGTTGCGTTATATTCTACAAGTTCGCGTCTGTTCACAAAAAGGCTTCGAGAATTGAAAAGCAAGAATCACTGTGAGCGATCATTTCAACATTTGCGGATCCAGCACGCTGACGTTTCCCTCGTGGTAATCGAGAGCAACAGAGTTTTCTCTCTGCTGACCTTCATTTGGCACGGCCTGTTCATGGTGGGAATATGTGGCATGATAAACGAGCTCTTGCAATTAGATAGTACAACAGGACACGTAAAGATGACGCGCTTCTGACTGGGTTCTCATGATTATCATATTTTTTTGCGTTCTCCTTCTCTTCTGCGACCATGCGCCAGGCCAGTGGGGTGTCTCACAACGCGCTGCGCGAAGTGACCGCACCTCCGAACTGGCGACTCCCCGGCCGGCCGCCCAGCTGCATCTCCGGCACCCCGCTGCTTCTCCGAAGCTCCCGCCATGACTCCGCCCGTCGCTGAACCATGGACTACCGTGCGTTATTCTACAAAACCAACGAAAAGTCACCTCACCATCGTCATAAAGCTGACCGACGGGGTTTCCCTATCGGAACTTCAATCTACCCACCTCACCGATGCCGTGACCGCCGCCGCCCACCTTACGCCATCGGAAGCGAAAGAGACGTATTTCAAAATCCGTGACGTGCAAAACGTCCTCATCGCCGACACCTACCGACCCTCGGCCCAGGAAAAGCTCCTGCAGACCACGAAACTCACCATTGCAAACCGCGACTACGCCGTTACCAGCTACCCCTCGGCCCCCACCAACTCCTGCAAGGGCGTCATCCACGGCGTCGCGTCTCTCACCGCCCCCGACGAGCTCATCGCCAACATCGAATCCAATGTCCCAGTACTCACCGCTCGCATGATGGGCAAGACCGAAACGGCACTCATCACCTTCGAAGGAACATACGTGCCCTATACTATATACTACCGCCGCCTCCAATTCCGGTGCCACCCACACAAGCCAAAATCTCAACAATGCCAAAACTGCCTCCAACTCGGTCACCGCGCGGAAGTCTGCCCCAAGAAAGGCAAGCTCACCGTATGCGACATCTGTTACCAGGAAAACATGACCTCGGACACCCTTCACAACTGCATCCCTTACTGCGTCAATTGTAAAGAAGAGCACGCCTCCAAAGACCCAAACTGCCCCGCCAAAAAGCAAGCCGATGCGCAAGCCACTCTCGCTGCCTACAAACGACGAGTGCAGCAGCGTCCCAAGGCAACAACCATCCCCAACACACTGCGCACCCCTCCTCCACCACCAAAACCGAAGGGTGGGAAAGCCTCGGCCACACCCAGCCCGCCCCACGAACCAACACCTCCTTCCGACAAGGTGCCCACTGCCAACTTCAGACGGGAGAATTATCGCCTACCGCCCATCCCACGAGGCTCAACTCAGCAACATCGTAGGACCCGGAGTCTCAGCCGCAACAACAAGGTGAGAGAGCCACTCCGTTCCACATTACACCCAACACACGCACCCCGACCCAAATCCATACCCCAACCCATTACTGCATCCGACACGTACAAACAAGCACTTCTCGCTGCCAAGCGCACACCAACCACCCCAAACACAGTACAAGCGATAAACGCAGCACCAGAAAATCAACACATGGACACCTTACCTCCCCCTCTCAACCCGTCACTCCCCAGGTCTCCGTCGAACTCAAGCAAATCATGCTCATTCTGAAAAGCATTCAGGAGCGCCTGGCCGCTCTCGAGCAGGATGTAGCAGAACTGAAAGCACAGGGCTCTCAGCACCCGAAACGAAAAGCAGACGACCCCTACCACCCTGAAAGCAAAATCCCCCGTCAAAATATCGACACCTCATCAACTGATGACGAAACCAATATCTAAACAATCTATACACATCCTACAATGGAACTGCCGCAGCCTACAACGTAAACGAGCCAGTCTCACCCAATACCTGAACACGCTAGATCGCAAACCTGACGTCATCCTTCTTCAGGACACGCAGGGCACTCACAACCTTCCACAATACACACCCTACACCCAACCCAGCATCACTCAAACCGACCGCAGGCAAAACACATACACCCCCACACTCGTCACGACATACGTCTCTAAGGAACACCCGTCGATACAACTCAACACAACAGACATCAACACCGCTCACCAAGAGCACGTCATCATCACCCTTCAACCCCGCAACTGCCCCAATCCCATCACAATCGTCAACGCGTACTGGCGACCGGGCCGCAAGGTCGCAAATCCCACTCCCTGGCTCACCAAACTCGTGGCAAACAACACAAACCACGACATCCTCGTAGTCGGAGACTTCAACAGCCCCAATGTGTCCTGGGGTTACCCAAACACTCAACACAATGGGCGCCTCCTCGAACAAGCAACCGCCCAAACGTCGATGACACTGGCCAACGACACTACACAACCCACCCGCACCGGTAACAGTGTGGAACGCGATACCAATCCCGACCTGGCCTTCCATCACGGCCCATCCGTAGCTGAATGGTCCGCATCTGACGAACAGCTAGGCAGCGATCATCGCCTCATCCACCTCACACTGATCACCAACGTCAAACAGAAAGTACATCGCAATACTGCTCGCATCACAAACTGGGATCACTTTCGCTACCATACCTCCAACAACCCCCACCGACGGACGCTGATCCCAGAGCCTGGGCCAACCATCTCCTCCAGGCCCAGAACAAATGCACCAAAGAAGCCCAAACTACAACCGCCACCCCGTACATTGACACCCATCTCCTCAACCTCTGGAAAACTAGGCGAAAATTGGTGAAAAAATGGAAGAAAACCAAGCACTCCAAACACCTAAAACACAAAATTCACAACATCACCAAAGAAGCCGAAACCTACGCAGAGCAACTCACCACCGAAAACTGGCTCCAACTTTGCGACTCCCTCAACGGCCAACTCGGCACCAAAAAAGCGTGGCGCATCCTACGCACACTCCTCACACCTTCTCAACCTCGCGACCCCCTCACACGCATTATGCTCGCCAGCAAAATTACCTCGCACGACCTCGAGCAGCAACTCCGCGACACCTTCTTTCCACCACCAACCGACACACCACACACACCAGAACCTCCAACTCCTCCCCTCGACCCATGCGAAATGGACGCCCCCTTCCCACTCAATGAACTAAAGCGTGCACTTGACTCTCTCAAACGAAACACATCACCTGGCGAAGATCAAATCACATATCAACTTCTCCGCAATCTCGACGACACACAACTCCAACAACTCCTAAACTACTTCAATAGTGCTTGGCAAACTGGCGACATACCAGCAGAATGGAAACACGCCATCGTCACCATGATCCCCAAACCAAACAAAACCTCCGAAGTCAAGAACCTACGACCCATTTCTCTCACCTCGTGCACCGGCAAACTTCTTGAGAAGCTTGTTCTCACGCGCCTCGAATGGCATCTCGAGCACGTGAAAGCCCTACCCTTTACACTCATTGGCTACCGCAAGAATATCTCCACACAAGACTGTCTCCTTCGGCTTTACAATGACCTCCTTCAAGACAAAAGCACCACACAACTCCGCTCACTCCTAAGCCTGGACATCTACAAAGCCTTTGATAACGTCTCGCATGACTCCATACTCAGTACCCTCAGAGAAACGCAGTGCGGCCCTCGAATGTACAACTACATCCGCAACTTTCTATCGAACCGCACGGCCGCCTTTAAAATTCCTGGACACATCTCCACACCTTTTCCGTTGCACCAAGGAGTACCACAAGGCTCCATCCTCTCTCCCACCCTTTTCAATCTTGCCATGAGCAAACTTCCCGCACAACTCGACACCATCCCCCACCTCAAATTCTCCATCTACGCCGATGACGTTACCTTATGGACCAACACCGGCTCCCCCGGCCAGCAGGAAGAGACACTGCAACACGCCTGCGACACTGTCGCACGCTATGCCATTAGTATAGGTCTGGCCTGTTCTCCATCTAAATCGGAACTCCTCGTCATCTCCAACCGCAAAAACAATCCCGACAGGCAGCTGATCACCGTACACCTCGACGGCACTCCCATACCCCAACGCCCGCACATCAAGCTCCTAGGCCTCACCATCCAAAACAACGGTGCAAGCGATATCACCATCTCCACCCTCTCCAAACAGATAAATCAAATCACACACATCCTCGGCCGTGTTTCCCGCCGCCACAGAGGCCTCAAAGAGAGCGACATGAGACGAGCCATCGAAGCTCTCATCTACTCTCTCGTACTCTACCATATACCCTACACCCCGCTCACTAACCGTCAACTCAAACACCTCCAGACACAGCTCCGCAAACCCACCCGCCTTGCTCTCGGCGTGCCACAGTACGCTCCCCTTGAGCACCTACAACAGATGGACCCCTTCAACACACTGGAGGAGCGAGTCGACTTGCACCGACTGGGTCAACAGCAACGCCTAACCACGTCCCTGCAGGGTCGCTACATTCTCAGCTCTCTCGGTTACGACACCCTGCACCTCCCTCCCATCGAAACAACCACACCTCCCTGGGATACCATACCCCAAATCACGACACTCCCCATACCCAAACATATGAATCCCGACAGCAACCCGGAACGCCGCAAGCACAGAGCCAGACTCATATCCCAAAAACTCGCCACACTTCAGGCACAGCAGCACCTCATCTACTACACAGACGCCAGCTACGACCGTGGCACCAAACTCGGCCGCACCGCAATTCACTGTCCCCAGACCAACACAACGCTTAGTCAAACATACACCGAAGCGCCTTCGGCAGACCTCCTGGAGACTCAGGCGCTGTGCTCCGCCATTCACCATGCCATCGCCAACCCCCACGAGGGACACACCTCCATCACTGTCCTGACAGATTCCCAAAAGGCAGTCCGCACATTTCAGTACAACCAACTCCCCAACTACATGTCGCGCGAGCTTCGAGCCGCCCTCAACACCACCCCTACCCTTCGCTTCTACATCTACTGGATCCCTGGCCACGCTCTAATCCCAGGCAATGAACGAGCACATTCACTTTCCCGAGTAACTTCCACTCCGGGACCTGCGATTGACTGGCCTACGTCCTATGACCCCCAACTCCAGCGCAATGAATACCATCAACAGCGCTCTGACACACTTCGACAACTCCGTGAATCCAGACTCGCCCTCGTACCACCGCCTCCCACACTCTCCCGACAACAGGCCAGCACTCTACGCCGAGCACAGACCCACACGCTATCCTCCCCACACTATACTCATCTCTTCCAAGGTGCTCAGGGCACAGCTAAGTGTCCCTTCTGCACTGGCTACCCAAACAACACGCACACCTACTGGCAATGCCTCCATGCACAACCATCCATCCGCTCTACACTTTCCAAGCTCCCTCCCGGGCTTCGGCCCACGACATGGAAAGAGTGGCTCTCTCCCATAAATCAACAACACGTGCCCGCCATCTTCGACGCCCTTCTTCAGCACATCACAACGATCGAAGAGAAGCTGAGGGCGTCGAAAGACGCCACCAATCCCCCATGATCCACCTATCCTCACCCTTCTGAATGGCGTCCTCCTGGACCCCACTTTGACACCCTGAACTGAGGGTCAATAAAGATGTTCTTCTCTCTCTCTCTCCGAACTGGCACATAACCTCATGGATCACTGTTCTTCGGCACACGAAACAACACGATAGCTTTACTGTCTTCGTTCACACGAAACTCCCAACTTGACAAAGATAAAAGATGCAACCACCAACCAAGGAGGCCGACGTCAACCCAAAGAAGCCTGAGACGCGGAGTATACATGTTCACGCTGGGCCTAATGTCCACATCGTTATCAAACGCGCACCACTTAGTACCAGAAGCGCAGCTTCGAAGACAGGTGAAGAGTCGCACCAGCCACGCACACCAACAATGTCCGCGTCGGTCGAAGGTTAGACGGCACCGAGTTCCAGCCGGAGGAACCTGCACCGTGTGATCTTCGGTCCAGGTGCTTTGAGTGGTCTCCATCAGCACCATTCGGGTGTGTCATGCCGTGATGTCCAGAGACGCGTAAAATGGGACCGGAAGAGTTCTTGAGCTCGACCTTGAACGTCTTCGCCTGCAGCCAGGCCAGCGCCTCATGGTTCTTCATTCGCTTCAGCTCGCTGCCCACCATGTCCAAGGTACGCGCGTTGTAGTCGTTCAGCCACTCCACCTAAAGTGCACAATTTAAGCGAGGCGGTTAATTCATAACAAGTTCTTCCTTATTGTTTGTGTGCGTTTTTTTTTTTTTAAGGGTGTGCCGATTGCAAGTTTTACCTGATTTATTTCGCAAGCGACGTGATTCAGGGCACTGAGCACATGCAGTGATCGGCAATAAGCTTATCGCTGCGGCATTTTTTGCTCGCGAGAGTGGCAAGCTCGCGCCTCCGGGCTGGTTTTTATCGCACGCTGAGCTACAATCTCTTGCGAAACGTAATCTGCAGAAGGGGTTCCTTATCATAAAAAGCAGAGCTCCTCGCACTCAAAAGACGGCTGATGTGTCAGTGACCTTCTTCTGGCAAACTACTGCTCAGTGCCAGATGCTCTAGTTACTGAGGAAGTGAGAACGGCAGGAATTGTCGTTAGAATTCCCAGCCTCTAGCATGCGCTTGTTGCCTTTCTTTGTACTTTGGCTGCTTGGCGAGCTCGGGGTACACAAATTGCCGAAGCGTGGCCAACGATAGGAAGCTCGTGCTGAAGGCGGGACAACAGAAGGTCCTCCCTGGCGTTTTCACCTTGTCAGCGTCTATAAAAGCCAGGGATCTGACAATTCGATTGGACGCATGCAGCTAATTTCTAAGCAAATATATGTAGTTATAGAAGCGCATGTTTCGCGGTGTCCCATTCTGTGGTCTCAGGAAAACTATGTGTTTTTGTTAAGTAGAACATTTTTTGGCGCAGCTTCTTTTGCAGATATGATGTTGCAACAGGCGATACCCGATTCCAGGCAGAACGTATGGTCGCCGCCGTTCTTCTTTTCATGCACGCCTTTTTTTTTTCTCCTCGAGCCTGCCAAAGCTACAGTTTCACACACAACAAGCGATACAAAAACGGCGATCTCAGATCTGTCAATCGCTTTTTCCGTAGGAAACACACCATAACGTTAGAGATGGACTACGTGAAGCGCATGTGTGCCGTACAACTGACGAACTTCTCCCGACGGTACGTTCGCTCAGTAGTTGCCACTGTCCTGACGCCGCGCGCCTAGCGAACGCCGCCGGCCGAAATTTCGCGATAGCTGGCAGCATATTCGCTCCATGAAGTTGAGTCTTCAGACACACTGTCCCGCGTAAAGTTTATATCAGTTATCGTGCGTTTCTCACCTCGGCTGTACACTCTTAAAGTTTTTTTGTTTTCTTTTTTACGTCTGAATTTTAGCATTATCTGGGATGTTCTTTTTTTTTTTTTTGGGAGGAGATACTATGTTTGGCTGAGGCCATATTTTCTCAATAGCTGTGGCCAGGGGCTGGAACGTCGTCATAAGATTACTCTTCTTCCACCCCCCCCCCCCTTACCCGGGCATCGTACAAACCTAAACTTTTTCTGTTGTTGTTTTGTGTTCTAAAGAATACAGATCATAATACTGACATCACTTTACGAGGTTTAGAGGGCTTTGACTCAACTTCATTACCAGTTGTAGGCGAGCTCTTTGTTTAAATATTTACAGTGCCAATGGCATATTGTGCTGAAGTGTACAAATAAGACGTTTTCTAAGCACGTAAAAAAAAATCTGGAAGTTTTTTTGTTTTGTTTTTTGAACATATGCTTATAAGGTGTACCTGAAAAATGTTTGGAGTAAAACATTCTCCTTGCGCACATCAACCTAAGTTTAAACCTCCCACGACGGACGCAATGAGAGCTGGTCATTCATTTATTTGTGTGTACGGGTTCGCTAACAGTGCCCATTCTTTGGCAGGTCAAGCAAGGCCGAACTTGAGATTCGCATAAATCACCAAAATATAAGCAAGGAATGTTCAAACCTGTGCTCTGCTCAGCAGTTCCCAGCTAATGAGGTTGGCGTCAAAGGGCACGAACGTGATGGGCTCGAATCGACAGAACCTCTGGGACATGAACCTGTACTGGAGGGCCACGACAACTCAATTAACAGTACGCCGTTAGGTTTCTTGGAGAATTCTCTAGTTGGTTACTAGAGTGGCAGGGTGCCGGAAAGATAGACTTACAGAGGTGTTAAAAGAGCTGACTGCCATGGTTGTCTCCAGTCTTATGCCAAACTTATCTTCTTCGTAGAAACCTGGCTCTGTAAGTTTGATGAAACAATAACGAATAAAAGCTGTCACGCATGCGCAGTTACTCTCCTTGTGCGCACGAAGGAGAGTAAATAGCGTGATATAATTTTTAGAAACAATCTAAAGTTCTCCAACGAAGGTTCAGTACTGAAAAGACGTAAATCAAAGATTCGAAAAAAATTACGTAATCGGTCTATGTTTTTTTTTTTTAATAGTTAAAGAACTTTTGAAGAACTATTTTCCCTGTCATTTTTTGTGAACAATTATGACACGCATCTTCGAATAGGCTGCGCTTCATTGTTCATAGGCTTGTTCTTTCTCAATTTTCAGATGTTCTTTAATCAAAATTAGGCTCATTGCTCATTAGAAACTGTTATTTTCGTGTGCAGGGGACATACTCAGGCTTCATGTCCATCGCCCTGCTTCGACGCAGTCAATTTCTGTGACTGTAGTAATAACTCCGACGCAAGTTCGAGCAAGCACGTGAAATGATCTTGAGGGCTCACCATTCGACAAGACCATACCAGCCAGGAGAGGGTATCCTCTGCTAAGCGGTGAAATGAGTGGTGGATCTGAACGGGAAAAAATAACTCAGTTGATCCGTTTTGATCAACGTATAAACACTCCACAACCCGATTAAAAATTATTCGCTGTCGGACCAGGTCCGGACCACGGGCTGTTAGGATGACGTGTGCTTTGACCCCGGTTTCTGGAGAGCCTAGCAACGCCTTTAAGTATCCGTTTCTCAAGCAACCAGTTAGCAGCGCAGCATGCAAGATATAAGGAAATCACGTTGTACATACAGACTAATATGCATACGCGCAATCACCCGAATTCATGCGCAATCTTCAAGAAACGCCTGCATTGTGCGCAGTGATACGGTGTAGCACCGATAGTAATAATAAGGTTAAAACTTAAGCTGGTTGATTCGGTTTGAACGTAAAAAAAAAAAGAAGAGGAAAATGAAACGTGAAGGTAAAGGTCGTTGAGCAACAAGCAATACGGCAAATAGGTTAACGCTTTCTTTTTTATTATATAGACCTGGTTGGTTTGCAAGCGGCTCCCTGATTGCAGTCATTATCTTTTATAGACAGGCAGCGCAATAAAGCCTTTTCTTACTCTTATTCCTAACACTTCATTGTGCGCTTTTACACACTGCTACATTACGCATCGGCGCATGGGCGGACACATCATGAAAGCAAAGTTAGTAATTATTACTACTTCGTGGCTTACGTTCGTGGGCCGACATGTAAGAGCCCAGGCCGTGACTGACGCCATGAAGAAAGTCTAGTCCTACGCTCCAGAGTGACCGCCGTGCGACAACGTCCAGAGAATTGCTCTGCAGACAAAAAAAACACAAAAACAGGAACCTTGAAACGCATGTTTTAAAGGAACCGCAAAGCCAACTCTACCTTTTTTTCTTTTTTTTTTAATTCCGGCATTTTATTTATTATTATAAATGACGTTTTTCTTTGCTAAAAATAACCAGAGAACTAATATTTTGGCGTGAAAGCCGATACAGTTTACTCCAGGAAGCGAATAGCTCGGCAGAAAAGAAGGAGAAATTAAGGACAATTACTACTTTTTTGTATAGTGAAAAATATGTTTAGAAAAGGGGCTCTTTAAATAAAGGAATTATTATTTCAAAATCACATCACTGCCCCGGCGAACTACGGGCACGAGTCTAACTTGATAACAAGCAAAATAATTACCTAAAATATTTAATTAAGTTTTTAATTATGCGTCGTCGCTTGCATATTACGGCAATATATTTGTTTTCAGTCGTAAAAATAGGTGATAGAAGTTCCTATATTTAGATAAATAGATCCTCGTTCGCGCTAATCTTTGAAGAATTTTGACTGAACAACTGACCGTATACCAAAACTAATTAGGTAGCAAAGCACGCAGAAAGCCTGGCCACGTAGGATTTGTATCCTTACAAGTAGCGCACACCTGTAGTTTGTTACTTTGGTCGATAAGGT
>JAZHYW010054115.1:0-11946 GCA_037355805.1 Ixodes ricinus | reverse complement strand
CAGACATGTACACGTTACCCCAAAAAGTAACTAAATACCGTTACTCGTTACTTGCTCAAAAAGTAACTAAATACGTTACTCGTTACCGATTCTCAAAAGGAACGCGTGAGTTACCTCAAAAGTAACGAGTTACTTTTCACGTTACTTTGACGACCAAATACACAACTGTTTTTGTTTCATGGTTTGTTTTCTTTTTAGTAGTCGTTGCACTTAAGCAGCAGCTGCCTCTCGAAGTTTTCATCAGTTTTGTTTCCCCGCTTCCTTGAAAATACATCTCCGGCGACGCTGATGCGTCGTTCTACCAACGCGCTCGAAGGAACGGCAGTGTTGCGCTTCAGGAAGAGCTGGTGAATGTTCGGGAACTGCGCCTTCATTGAGAACAGCGAGTAATGGGTTATGTGCATTCCCGTGTTTGCAACCTCCGTGTTTACATTCGGTTCGTACCCGGTTCTAGAAAGTTCAACCAACGAACCTGATTGTACTCGCTAGGTGAAGGACATTCCCAGCTGTAAAGTTGAGTACAGCAACGTTTATCGCTGGACACGTCAGTCGAGCTGTTCGACTGACGTGTTCAGCGATATATGTTGGTGTACTGTCACACTGTTCAATTGTTTTTCGGGTTGCCCATCTGTCTTGGTCGCAATAGACGCATAGTCAGGCTAGAATAAAAACAAGGCCGTTTAAGCGGTGTTGTACACGTTACTCCTCAAAAGTAACGAGATACCGTTACTCGTTACTTGGCCTTAGAAGTAACTAAATACCGTTACTCGTTCCTTTTCTAAAAAAGTAACTAAATACGTTACTCGTTACCGAAAATAGTAACTAGGTACAAGTAACTCGTTACTTGTAACGCGTTACGTACATGTCGTAACAAGCGCTAGTGTTTCGGAACCTCGTGAAGCGCTTTAACTATCCCTCCTAAAGTTACGGAGCACTAACAAGCCGCCATACGTTCCCGAAACATGCGAGACACCGCTAAAGGTTGCCCTTCCATAAAAACACTCGCGCAGCAGATTTATGCGCATTGTGGTGGTGACCAGGTACGCCGAGTAGCCTAAGGACCTTACACAGCCTCTCCCCTCTTTCTCCGAGGTAAGCAACCACGTGCTGGCAGGTCGAGAGAAACAAAACAACCATATCTCGCATAACCCCCCCCCTTTTTTTTTTCTTCTTCTGTTTCATTCTTTTCTCTTGGTTCTAGGCGTTTCTGTTGTTGTGGTTTTTCCCTAGAGGGCTGCCAGGTTGCAACGGAACGTCACCGACATAAAACTGTCCCCATGATCTTTCAGCGTGTAGCGGGCGATGTTGGTCGCTGCTTCTGCTCGGCCCAACGTACTTTTACGGCGTGGCGCTCGAATGCGGTTGAGAGTATTTCGGCTGACGGGGCGTGATACTTTGTCACGCGGGCGGTTCCGGCGTTGCGCCTGCCCTGGAAGCCGGGATCGACCCAGCAGAGCTATACGACAGGGCCAGAAGCGCATCCTGTCACGGGCGAGGCGCCGCTCTTCGTAAAAACTGCCGCGACCTTTTCGCCTGCCAGCTGCGACGTTCCGAGGGACGTTATTAACGACACTTCGGTCGCAACGGCGCCATCTACGTTGTTTTCTTTCAAACGATGCCGGAGAAAAATAACAAGACACCGACTTGGGAACTGCCCTGCAACCAGAGGCCGCGCGCAACAACAGGATGACAAATGTTTGCGGAGCCTATTTGCACAGCAGTGCTTAATGCGCAGCGTATAACATCACTGCCTCACTAAGCGTCTCGACAGCGCCATCAGAAAGTCTAGATGTCCCTTTCGAGCTCAGTATGTTTCTTTACCAATGCAGGAACAGCATGCGACTCGCAATGACATGTCGTTCAGCACGATTGGCGGCGTGATAAAAACTACAAGAGCTTACATGCGACGAAGAATTGTACGGCACCGCAGTTTAATTAGGGAGCTATTCGTAGGGCCACCATAAATCCTCTTCTTCCCGAGGTCGCTTAGGAAGAGCTGGTCCGTTTTGAAGAAATTACTTTCGCGCGTGACGGCACCAATCTGGTCCAACAAGAAGGGCAATCGTTTCGTTCGTTCCAGTTATACGAACGTATAGACCCTGCGAGGGGCAGTCTGCACCATGATCGGATTGTCTCCAACTTCCAAGACGCCGATGACTCGTTCGTGCAATGCAGGACTTTCATGCGTATCTTCCGGTTCATAGGTATACGCGTCTCCTCTAATGACAACCCGACGACATCTTCTTCCCCTGCGACAAACATTGGAATAACCTCGTCCACGCTCCAAACGTGGTCATCACTATCCACAGTATGGTCGTCGGGCTTTGGCTGATCTACAAGACTAGTCAGTGTTGGATCCATGCTCTTTGTCAGACCGTTCGTGACCTTTTTCCCTTTGACGATCCTGAGAAAACAATGAGCGTAGATTGACACCTACTGCGCAGTCCTCCATACCATCCCGAGCCATCCGAACGAAGCCGCATTATACGAAGAGGAGCCCTGGCGATGACCACGTTTCTGTGCCTTTGCCTTGCTTCCAGCTTCTTCCTATGACTTGACAAACTTATACTCGCTCGGAAGACTTGAGAATTATACTTGCGCGCTATCTGGTTCGGTGTCTCGATGCCGTTTGGACTCACCGGTATCCTGTACGCAGCTGCTACACTGCACGTCTTGGCCAGGCTAGTAATTTCGATGGCTAATTTAGAAATGGAATTTAACTATTTTACACGTTGCATTATATTCTACAAGTTCGCGTCTGTTCACAAAAGGCTTCGAGAATTGAAAAGCAAGAATCACTGTGAGCGATCATTTCAACATTTGCGGATCCAGCACGCTGACGTTTCCCTCATGGTAATCGAGAGGCAACAGAGTTTTCTCTCTGCTGACCTTCATTTGGCACGGTCTGTTCATGGTGGGAATATGTGGCATGATAAACGAGCTCTTGCAATTAGATAGTACAACAGGACACGTAAAGATGACGCGCTTCTGACTGGGTTCTCATGATTATCATATTTTTTTGCGTTCTCCTTCTCTTCTGCGACCATGCGCCAGGCCAGTGGGGTGTCTCACAACGCGCTGCGCGAAGTGACCGCACCTCCGAACTGGCACATAACCTCATGGATCACTGTTCTTCGGCACACGAAACAACACGATAGCTTTACTGTCTTCGTTCACACGAAACTCCCAACTTGACAAAGATAAAAGATGCAACCACCGACCAAGGAGGCCGACGTCAACCCAAAGAAGCCTGAGACGCGGAGTATACATGTTCACGCTGGGCCTAATGTCCACATCGTTATCAAACGCGCACCACTTAGTACCAGAAGCGCAGCTTCGAAGACAGGTGAAGAGTCGCACCAGCCACGCACACCAACAATGTCCGCGTCGGTCGAAGGTTAGACGGCGCCGAGTTCCAGCCGGAGGAACCTGCACCGTGCGATCTTCGGTCCAGGTGCTTTGAGTGGTCTCCATCAGCACCATTCGGGTGTGTCATGCCGTGATGTCCAGAGACGCGTAAAATGGGACCGGAAGAGTTCTTGAGCTCGACCTTGAACGTCTTCGCCTGCAGCCAGGCCAGCGCCTCATGGTTCTTCATTCGCTTCAGCTCGCTGCCCACCATGTCCAAGGTACGCGCGTTGTAGTCGTTCAGCCACTCCACCTAAAGTGCACAATTTAAGCGAGGCGGTTAGTTCACAAAAGTTCTTCCTTATTGTTTGTGTGCGTTGTTTTTTTTTTTTTAAGGGTGTGCCGATTGCAGGTTTTTACCTGATTTATTTCGCAAGCGACGTGATTCAGGGCACTGAGCACATGCAGTGATCGGCAATAAGCTTATCGCTGCGGCATTTTTTGCTCGCGAGCGTGGCAAGCTCGCGCCTCCGGGCTGGTTTTATCGCACGCTGAGCTAAATCTATTGCGAAACGGAATCTGCAGAAGAGGTTCCTTATCACAAAAAGCAAGAGCTCCTCGCACTCAAAAGACGGCTGATGTGTCAGTGACGCTTCTTCTGGCAAAGTACTGCTCAGTGCCAGATGCTCTAGTTACTGAGGAAGTGAGAACGGCAGGAATTGTCGTTAGAATTCCCAGCCTCTAGCATGCGCTTGTTGCCTTTCTTTGTGCTTTGGCTGCTTGGCGACCATTATTGTGTGCCGAAACGTATACAGAAACGGAAGGGGATTCGGGGCTGCCAACTCCCACCTCCCAAGCGGACGATTCGCGATTATGCAAAGAAGTCTAGGCGCACCCAGGTAGGGACGCGCCTACCTGCAAGTCACCGGTGAGACATGGCGGTATTAAAAACATCTATTAATTGTGCCGCAAAACCCTGTAAACTAAAAGTTTTATACAAACATCACGCTCCTGTCATTCTGTACAAATCTCCAATAAAATTTCATACAAAAAGAGCCTTTTTCCGTTTGTTCTTACGCAAAAACGTGCTTTCTAAAAGCGAGAAGTACCAGCGTTCCACCGCCGACGAAATCCGAACGAGAACGACGAAAGTGACGTGGGGGCTAACTTTACCTTTCTAAAACGCATTTCAAATAGGGGGCGCTAGTATCTGTCTCCTCGAGGAGGTAATAAGCAAGGCACCATCCCTGAAGTTAGCAGCGTCAAGCGCAAAGGCGAGCTGGATTTAAAGCAAAACATTTCTAAAACCTTGAGACAGGAGGCTTACAAAGAGGGGGACAAACACAAGACGTCTCTTCGTAGCCTCCGTCTTGGGGTTTTCGCAAGTCGTTTAACTTGCTTCCTCACCGGAGTGACTGTGTAAAAGCTGGTTATTCCACCCTTCTAATAACCTTTTGGCAACCTTTTTTTTTTAGGGTAGCGGAGGCTCTTGCTGTTGGCGTGGAAAACGGGCAGCGTGTTCTCCCTGACGTTTTTCAATTTGCCAGTGTCTATAAAGACCACTGATCACGACAATAGACCGATCTCACCAGCCAGTTCCACACGACTACGCCACCGCTGGCGCAATGCATCGAGGGGAACTTCGGCCTTTCTGCAGTGCGTGACAACCCTGCCGGCTTTGAGCGAGTGGAGCCCAAGACGGTACGGGCCCTCTCAGTTCACTGCCGTTTGCCTCTGTGAACTAATGTTATGGCGGCGTCACGCATGCGCCGAACGCCAAAGTGATATCGGTCTATTCGATAGAACGCATGCAGTTAATTTCTAAGCAAATGTATGTGGATATAGAATCGCATATTTCGCGGTGTCCGATTCTGTGGCGACCGGCAAACCATGTGTTTTTATTGAGTAGAACATTTTGTGGCGCCTGCCTTTTGCAGATATTATGTTGCATGCAGACGATACGTGATTCCAAGCAGAACGTATGGCTGCCGCCATGCTTCTTTTCATGCACGGACTTTTTCTTCTTTTTTTTTTTCTCTCAAGCTTGCCCAGCGTCTGCTGTTTCACGCGCTGCACGCGTTTGCACGGATGAAGGCAGCAAGCAATGCAAAAACGACGATCTCAGATGTGTCAATCGCTTGTCCCGGTAGAGAACACACCCATAGCATTCAGGCTGGAGTACGTGAAGCGTGTGTGTGTCGTACAACTCTTCAAAGTTCGCCCGACAGTACGTTCGCTTTGTGGCGCTTTCACTGTTTGACGCCGCGGGCCAGCCGAACGCCGCCCGGGCAAAATTTCGCGATAGTTCGCAGCATAGCTCGCTCCACGAATCTCAGTCTTCACATACACTGTCCCGCGTAAATGTTCCTTCGTAACTTATCGTGCGTTTTTCTCCCTCGGCTGCACAGGTACTTTTAGGGTTTTTTTCTTCTTTTTTTTTTACTTCCTGAATTTTAGCCCTTATCTGGGATGTTCTTTTTTTTTGTGAGAGAGCCATCAATGTGCTATGGCTTAGGCCATATTTCCTCAATTGCTGTAACCAGGGGCTGGAACGTCGTCATGAGATTCATCTCCTCTTCAACCCCCCCCCCCCCCCATGCCTGGACCCCTCAACGAACCTCATCTTTTGTTGTTGTTGTTGTTGTTGTTGTTTTGTTCTAAAGAATATACGATCATCACATTCTTTTACGAGGTAAGAGGGCATTGACTCAAGTGCATTACCAGTTGTAGGCAATCTCTTGTGTTTAAATATTTACAGTACTCAACGGCATGTTCTGTTCAAATGTACAGATCAGACGTTTTCTAAGCACTCAAAAAAAAAACGTGGAAGGGTTTTTTTTGTGTTTTGTTTTTCTGAACATATGCTTTAGGACGGCGTAAAACTCTAAAAATGTTTGGAGGAAACGTTTTGCTTGCGCACATCAAACTAAGTTTAAACATTCAGCCAAGGGACGCGGTGTGAGAGCTGGCCGCTCAGATTTGATTTCGTGCAGTACGGGTTCCTTAACATTGTCGATTCGTTGGCAGGTAAAGCAAGACCGCACTTGAGAAATTGCATAAATAGCCAAAATATAAGCAAAGAATGTCTCAAACCTGTGCTCTGCTCAGCAGTTCCCAGCTAATGAGGGATTGGCATCAAAGGGCACGAACGTGATGGGCCTCGAATCGACAGAACCTCTGGGACATGAACCTGTACTGGAGGGCCACGACAACTCGATCAATTAACGGTACGCCGTTAGGTAGCTTGCAGAATTCTCTAGCTTGAATACTAGAAGTGGCAGGGTGCTGAAGAGATAGAGCTTGCCAGAGGTGTTAAAAGGTAGCGCCGCCATGGTTGTCTCCAGTCTTGTGCCAAACCTATCTTCTTCGTAGAAACCTGGCTCTGTAAGTTTGATAAAGCAACAACCAATAAAAGCTCGTCAAGCATGCGCAGTTGCTGTCCTTGTGCACTTGAGTGGCAGAGAAAAATAGCGTGATATATATTTTGAGAAATAATGTAAAGCCTCTCCAACAAAGGTTCAGTACTAAAAGACGTAAAACAAAACATTTGAGAGAAAGTGACGTTGGTCGGCCCATGTTTATATTTTTTTATAGTTAAAGCACCCTTTGAAGAACAATTTTTTCCGTAAAATGTTTAGTAAACAATTCTGACACGTATCTTCAAATAGACCTTGCTCATTATTCATAAGGTGTTCTTTCTTAATTTTCAGATTGTCTTTAATCAGAACTAGGCTCATTGCTCGCTGAAAACTTATTTTAGTGTGCAGATGGCATGCTCAGGCTTCATGTCCATTGCCCTGCTTCGACGCAGTAGATTTTTTGTGGTTGTAGTAATAACTCCAACGCACTTTCGAGCAAGCACGTGAATTGATCTTAAGGGCTCACCATTCGACAAGATCATACCAGGCAGGAGAGGGTATCCTCTGCTAAGCGGTGAAATGAGTGGTGGATCTGAACGGGGAAAAAAGAAAAAGAAAAAAGCAGTTGATCCGCCTTCTGATTAACCCATAAACACCTCCACAACCCGATTGAAAATTATTCGCTGTCGGACCAGGCCCGGACCACGGGCTGCTAGGACAACGTGTGCTTTGAACCCGGTTCCTAGAGGGCTTGTTAATGCTTTAAGTAACTGTTTCTCAAGCGACCAGTTAGCAGCGCATAGAATATATAAAAACAAAACTTTGTATAAGACTAATATGCATACGCGCACATTACCCGAATGCATCCGCAATCTTTAAAGCGTCTGCATTACTGTTATTACTATTGGTTTAGCACCGATAGTAATATTAAGGATTGAAACTTAAGCTAGTTTATTCGGTTTTAACGTAAAAAAAACGCGAAGGTAAATGTCGTTGAGCAACAAACAATACGGCAAACAGGCCAACGCTTTCTTTTTATTATGTTGACTTGGTTGGTTTGCAAGTGACTCCCTGATTGCAGTCATTCTCTTTTATATGAAAGCAGCGCAATAAGGCGTTTTCTTACTATTATTCCTAACACTTAATTGTGCGCTTTACGCACTGCTACATTACGCACCGGCGCATGGGCGGACACAAACGGGGATCGTGAAAGCAGAGTTTATATTACTACTCGAGTGGCTTCACGTTCGTGGGCCGACATGTAAGAACCCAGGCCGTGACTGACGCCCTGTGAGAAAGTCCAGTCCTACGCTCCAGAGTGACTGCCGTGCGACAACGTCCAAAGAAAATGTCTGCAGACAAAAAAAAAACATGAACCTTGAAACGGCATGTTCTCTTGAAACGCATTGTTTCAAAAAGTTCCGACAAAAATCCACTCCACACTTTTTTTTGGCACATTTTAATTTGTGCTCCTAAAAAAAGGACGTTTCTTTCCTACTAAAAACAATCAGAGAACTAAGTAATATTTTTGACACATGAAAGCCGATGCAGTTTTCTGCCGGAGAGTGGGTAGCTCGGCATGAAAGGAAGCATAGAAATTAAGGAGGACATTTACTATTTTTGTGTAGTGAAAAATATATTTAGAAAAGGGGCTTTAAATAAAGAATTATAATTTCAAACTCCCGTCACTGCTCCGGCTGTGAACTACGAGTCTAACGTGATAACGAGCAAAATTAGTTACCTAAAATATTTAATTCCAAGCTTTAATTGTGCGTCGTCGCTGGCATATTTCGATAATATACTTGGCTTTAGTCGAGAATAAGTGTGATAGAAGTTCCTATATTTAGATAAATAGATCGTCGTTCGCGTTAATCTTTTGAACAATTTTGACTGAACAACTGACCGTACCAAAACTAGGTAGGTAGCAAAGCGCGGTGAAAGCCTGGCCACGTAGGATTTGTATCCTTACAGTAGCGCAACGCACGTAATTCATTACTTTGGTCGATAAGATATAGCAGTGGTCTCCAAACTCATTTGAGCGTAGGGGCCACATAGCCGGCACTGGGAAGCCCGGGGGCCAACCTTAGACGCGGGGGGGGGGGGGGGGTCAAAAGATTTAAAAGAAAAGACCTCGTGCTTTATGCTTTTTGTAAACTCAGTTTTGTCAGTTACATTTTTAGATTTCATTTGTTTATATGACTACTTTGGGCCCTGACCTGATGTGATAACAAGAGTTAAAATGACACCGTCCCGCCAACGTGCTCGCATTTTTAATAGAACAAGAGAGCAAGTGTACTGTCGTTCCCGTTGCTGAATTCATTCAGGAATTTACCAAGCTCAAGATGTCTCTAAAAACAATCAGTTATTTGGCAGTTCTTGCTTTCCCGACGATTTCTATTACAATACCCATACTTGTCTTTTATAGTTTTTTTTTCTATAGGGCGAGAATTGTGTGCATGTAGCTTTATCTTCGGAAGTTGCTCCTGCTGATCGAGAGATCGCGCAGCCGAGAAAATTGGGTTGTGTGTATGTTTGTACAGCCTAGAACTTGGTCTGCCTCAACGGGCGACGAGTCTCCCAGCTGTAAATGAGCAATTTAGCCAGTGCGGTACAACCGCTAGCTCGGGATCTTTAACGTGCATCACGCAGTAGTGATACACGACGCGCACGCCGGTACGATGCTCATCCATATCGAAACGGGCAGGGGTGGGGATTGAGCCCAGGATCCCTGGGTTCTGCAGCGCGAGCTTTCGCTCCACGTGCTCCGAGCTGGTATGTGCTATACTCTGTTTCACCTTATGATGTACCGCAGAAAAGGCTACACCCCAGGCAGCACAGACACGTTGAAAAGACGTCGAAAGAAGGTGATGACGTCAGGAACCACATGTCGAAAGAACGTCGAAAGTCTGAACGTCAGGTCCCTTCGACGTAATATGGAAAGGCTAATGTCTGGAAAAAAGGGTGGATTTTACGTCGACATAACGTCCCACTTAACGACCTTAGAACGTCGAGTGCACGTCTGAATTGGACGGGAAGTCAAGTGATAACGTTATATCGACGTTGACACAATGTCCCATTTAACGACCATAAAACGTCGAGTATACGTCTAAACTGAACGGGATGTCAATTGAAAACGTCATTAACGATAAAATAACGTCCCATTTAACGACATAAAATGTCGAGCGCACGTCTGTGATAACGTCATGTCAACATTGAAATAACGTCCCATTTAACGACCATAAAACGTCGAGCATACGTCTAGACTGAACGGGATGTCAATTGACACCGGTCTCGACATGGGTCACCGTGGAACAATGGAGTCAACCGAATCTGGTGGCTTCGTTGCTCGAAGGTATGTTCGCGAAAGCATGTATATTCGGACGGAATAGCCCATTTGCTAAATCCCCCAAGCGCCCCGGCCCGCTGTCCAGGAATCATGGGAACGGTGTTCTTCCTAGTGATCGGTAATTTCGACCACTTCCATGGTTAGACAGTTTTGGGTGTAATTCGGAGTCACCCTAAACAAGCGTCCTATAGTGCCCAAGGACCTGTCATATCACTTTTAAGATTTCTCGTCAATGACAACGTTTTCGATACTGTGCATGCTGTCCACCCTTCAACCTGGCTTAGCTGCAGAAATCTCTTACATTATTGTCATTCTCTTACAGCTTCAAAGACGCTGATATTAAGTTAGAAACGCTAAAAATGCTGTAAACAGCCCCGCTGACTCCGAGCTAAATCCTGGTTTTTGTTGTTGTGAATTCTCGGCTTTTTAAGCAATTCCTGCTAAAACAACATTCACGAGAATGATAATATTGTAAGAGATTTCAGCAGCTCAGCCAGGTTGAAATGTGGATTGCATGCACAGTATAAAAAATGCTGACATTGACGAGAAATTTTAGAAGTGATGTGACAGCACCTTGGGCTCTATAAGGCGCTTGTTTAGGGTGATCAAGGTGTTCGCTCAGACACTATTGGGACGTCTCGCGCTCAACGTTCAAAGAACCTCCCAAAAAAAACGTAGAACTGACGTCGAATAATGTCGATGACGTCAAGGTGTTGCTCAGGACACTGTTGGTACGTCTCGTGCTCCACGTTCAAAGAACTTCCCGGAGAAAACGTAGAACTGACGTCTATTATTGCCAATGACGTCAAGGTGTTGCTCAGACATTGTTGGGACGTCTCGCGCTCAACGTTACAAGAACCTCCAAAAAAACGTAAAAATGACGTCGAATATTGTCGATGACGTCAAGGTGTTGCACAGGACATTGTTGGGACGTCTCGTGCTCCACGTTCAAAGAACTTCCCGGAGAAAACGTAGACCTGACGTCTATTATTGCCAATGACGTCAAGGTGTTGCTAAGACATTGTTGGGACGTCTCGCGCTCAACGTTCGAAGAACCTCCCGAAAAAACGTAGAACTGACGTCGAATAATGTCGATGACGTCAAGGTGTTGCTCAGGACATTGTTGGGACGTCTCGTGCTCGACGTTCAGAGAACTTCCCGGAGAAAACGTAGAACCGACGTCGATTAATGTCGAAGACGTCAAGGTGTTGCTCAGGACATTTTTATGACGTCTCGTGCTCGACGTTCAAAGAACTTCTCATACAAGACGTCGAACAGACGTCGATTACTGTTGAAGACGTCGAGGTGAAGCTTATGACGTTGTCACTACGTCGCGTGTTTGACGTTGTCGGAACCTCTCATGTGGACGTACCAATGCCGTCGATAAAAAGTTTGTTAAGGACTTCGACGTCGCCCAACGTCGAGGACCTTATTTCGACGTCATCTCGACGTCTTGTGCTGCCTGGGAAGCGCGAGTCTGCTCGGCACATCTCGGCAGACAAGCCTGTGCGCCATGCAGTCTAACGCTATGAGCTGCCAGCCTCTGCGGTACAACATAGGTGAAACGGAGATAGTCAGCAACGCTGTTAGCCCACTGGCCACCGGATCCCCAGCGCAGCCGAGTTGCAGCGTCGGTTGCAGCCTAGTAGCGGAATTGTTGGAGCATTCAAAAAGCTGCAAAGATAACAGAAGCAAAGGAAAGAACGCAGATATAAAACTAAGGAATTCGTTAAGGGGCGACTTTTTGAGCGAAAAGGAATCGGCAAGATGAGATCACAATGGCGTATATCATTGGCGCTCGAGTCATCGGAACCGGGACCCTAGCCGGTTGCCTGCGGCCGCGCTGCCAGTCGCGGGCCGCGGTTTGAGACCCCTGAGATATAGTAACGACCT
>JAZHYW010054114.1:0-13847 GCA_037355805.1 Ixodes ricinus | reverse complement strand
TATCGGGGAAAAATGAAATGCGAACAGAGGAGCGCGTGGCTTGCCGTACAGGCTGCGCCACCTGGAAGTGAGCCTAGGGGCGAGGGTGCGTGGCCTACTCCGATGTGTTCACGCCCTTCGCTCGGCACTCCCCAAGCTTCGGCAGTGCGCCTCTCAGTGCGCTGAAAGCTGTCACCGCTATCTTTGTCTGCTCGGCGCGTGGGCCGAGCTTCTTCGCACCGCACGCGCTGAGCCAGCAAAGATAGCGGTGATAGCTTTCAGCGCACTGAGAGGCGCACTGCCGAAGCTTGGGGAGTGCCGAGCGAAGGGCGTGAACACATCGGAGTAGGCCACGCACCCTCGCCCCTAGGCTCACTTCCAGGTGGCGCAGCCTGTACGGCAAGCCACGCGTTCCTCTGTTCGCATTTCATTTTTCCCCGATAGTACATCCCCCATCATAAGGCCATTGGAAGACATTTGCTTTAGTTCCCCTGGGAGCCCCCAGATGGCGCGATGAGCGGACTACTAGTAGAGCTGTATATGCTCCGCTTGCGGAGCAGAGTACCGCAATGGTGCCATTCTGGAGCCAAGCGCTGCGGGAAGGGGACGCCTTTTTTGGAGGTCGATACGGGGCATAGATGTCCGTGACGTCACTGCCAAAAACGTAAAAACAAGCACACGTTTTGCGGAGAGTTTGTTGCAGGTGGTTGTGTCCACCACAGTGGCGGTCGCGGCGTGTTATTGTTGCAGTGCCATATGCTAAAGAACAGAGGCCAGGTACACGAAGCGATCTTACGCCAAGAATGTACGTACGACAACAGCTCCGGGGCAGTCTTTCTACTATCAAATCAACATGACCGACAACAACGACATTTATTTTTCTACGTGCTCCTCTCGCGTGTCCCGATTTCAAGCAGCAAGAAAAAGAAGGAAGTAGTCGAAACCGGCCACGACGAACATGAACGCTGGATCCACAAACATCCGGGGAAAGGTACAACGGCAACGATGCCACCGACCGAGCGAGCTCGAGGCCGAGCAGGCACTCCGACTCATCGCAACGTTGCCGGCGTTGCTCCGACGGTCTTTGGCCAAGACCGTCTGCCCACGAGCGACCGGCTGGCTTACTGAATGGAATACGCGCCCGCGCGACCCTCAATTTTAGTTAAAGGGCAACTCCGCTTCATTTTTGATATTTAGAAAACTATGCAGCCCTCTTCAGTATCATATAAGGAAGACCCCATGTCAAATATTACGATCTAATTCCGTCTATATATTTAATAAACTGGCCAGCAAACTTTCAAACGAGCCAAGTCGCCGAAATCTGCCAACTCTAGCGTGCGACGTGAGGCGCAATCGTCAGCGCAGTCAATGCGACGGGGTTGGAGCGGCCAACGTTGAACCACTACGCCAAAGGCATGACTGACGTCATTCTCACGTTTTGGTTGTTTTTACTTCTCGGAGCGAAATTGAACGATGACGTCATGAGTTTCTCCTCCCGGTGTTGGCTCTACGGCGTCCACGTGATCACCGTAACGCGGATGCGCTAGTTTGCGCTGCCCTGCGCGTTTATCGCAAGTCCGGTTTCTCCGCTCCCCCTCTCCTCTTTCGTGTTCTCCCTTCCCCTCTCCCCGGGCCATCACTGTCCACGCCATGCGAAGCATAGAGTTATTACAATAAACGCTAGAGGCTCAGCTGGCGCTAGTGTGCTGTTGCATTTTGAAGCAGACAGCAAGCAGTCTAAATTTGACTTCCGGTAATGTATTCCTATGGGAAAAAGCGAGTGCATTTTCTCTCTGCGCTCGATTATAAGAGCAAATATCACGAATAATTTGTACGTACTAGGCACATTGGAACATTTCTCAATCACGCAGACGAAATAAATGGTCAGTTACGGCGTTTTTCTTTCAAATTCATCGCATTAAAAACGGTGCTAAAACGGCTTCGTACGTGTATTTTTGTGCACTGTCGGACACTGTTAGCGCGAACACGGCGTTGACGCTTTCCAACATGGGGGATATACGTGCCAAACGAACGAAGGACATGTGGAAAACCGAGAGAGACGGCAAGAACTACGCAGTAACACTGGATAAGTGACTCCTTGTGCTTGCAGACGATCAAAATAAATTGAAAGTCACGTAATATAGTCAGATTTGCAATAAATAAGTACTGCGAAGATGCTTGTTCTGGGTTCAAATGGTTCAAATCATCACCCGCACGCTCCAAATCTTTGCAAATAAGGGGAGCCAGAGAGCAGGTGCCCGATAAAAACTGCCCGACATGGGAAATAATAAAAAGACATACCTTTCGTAGCTCACGTGCTTTATTTTTTGCGTTCGAATGTTTCTTTAACCGATCGTAAAGATGCACGACGGAGTCATTTTCATCCAATGACAGGACGGGCATATTAGCAATATATAAGCACCACCGAAATGCTAGCGAACCTGAACACACACTACATTCCTTTCGATCGTTAGTTTGCTTAGAACCGTCGCTCGTTTTCACATACCTTCCTTGAAACAGGGGTTTGAGCCTGAAATAGAGCGAAGTTTAACATCGCTCAGTGGTAAAGAAAAATGCTGTAACTAAAGCAATTACACTTTCACAATACCAATAAAGGTACATACTATCCGTTACAACCGATATGACAAAAGTTATTCTTGTCATTTTCCGGCGAAGAGACAAAATTCACGCGCGTTTTCCCATAGGAATACACAGGGAGGCTGGAAAAGTAGACTGCATGCTGTCTGCTTCAATTTGCAACCGGAAGTCCCGTAGACACTAGCGCCAGCTGAGCCTCTAGCGTTTATTGTAATAACTCTATGACTGCGAATGACTAGCCCGCGTCGCGCGTCCTGTACCTGGCGCCTGCGAACGTCACAAGACCACGTGATTCGACGTGACGTGGCCATGACTCTGAGGACACGGGACCAATGTTGCCTGACGCAACCGAAGTTTCGGTTTCGGTATCGGCTGATGTTTAAATTAAGATTACACAAATAATATTCAACATTTCGCGAATCCGAAGACGTAGAGCTGTTGAGTAGTACTTTGTGAAATGGAATCGCATGTAAGCCTAAATTTTTCGGAATTGAGCGGAGTTGCCCTTTAAGGGGTCACTCTCTCCCCTTGTCATCTCCCTTTCCGAGGCAGCGGTGACGAACGCTGTCGTCCATTCTATCTCCTTGCTTTTGTGTGATTTGGAGCTCAAATAAACGCCGTATGGATTACTTTCGCAACAAGGTATGTGGTACACTTTGTTATTAGTGGGCGATTTTTATTCTGACACGCTTGTCGCCGCGAGGACGCGTTCACGCTCAATTGTTTCCGATAGTACATTACTGTCGAGCTATAACAGCTCATTGGGAGCTACGCAATGCCGGTCCCACCTTTCTTTGCCGAGAGTCACGTCAATATCGACTGGTACTCGTAAAAGATCGGTCCCGAAGAACTTCGATCAAACGTGCGCGTCCGGTCCGAGTGTGCGCAGGTATTTACGCTCTTGCTGACACACTCGTAATTGAAACGTCGGCTCGCTGCTGCATCTCGGAGACCGCGAAAAACGCCGCTGCGATTTGCTTCCATCTACGTCGCTTTGCAACGACTGGGAGCATACTCCGGAGGAGTACGCGAAGTGAAGAGGTGAACGGTAACGTTGGGTGAATGGTGAACACTGGAGGTGGAGATGTCAACACCACAGTGGTCAACACAGGATGTCAAGGTAAAAAAATAAACCGGACATGACGTCACAGACGTCAAAATACTACTCTGCTATTTCGCTCTGCCCCGTATGGACCTCCGAAAATGCCGCCGGCGGGAACGCCGACAGTCGGTTTTTGCAGGGGACTCTGAAGGCGCAGAAAGGTAGCGCAAACCATTGTCTGAAATAGGGAAGAGAAATTTCTCCTCGCCGATGCCCTTTCCCTCTCAAAAGTTCTCTTTCCCCTCGCTTCAATTGGATCTGGCGCGACACGTGACCGTTGTCTTCCCATGATCCCGCGCGATTCTGTCGTCTGCTCGAAACCAGCGCCATCACTGGGCCAGGCGTAGCGGCGGCTCCGTTGTTCGCGGCCCGGCCGTAGGTTTTGTTATATTTTACCACAACCTCGGCGGCAACGCGATGCCATCATGCTGCGCTATAGATTGCACAAACAGCATTGCGACAGGAAATAACCTTTTTTGTCGTCCCAACGGGAAAGGAAAATCCTCAACGGCGAAGACAATGGCTCCGCCGGATCGGTCGGAAAAGTTTCGAGTGCCTCCGAGGGAGACTTTGCGATGTAAGTCATTGTCAATGAATCGTATTACCTGTCTCTTTCGGTCTCGCCGATGAAGATCGCGTAGTACGATCATGAGACGAGACAAACATGGAACTATATTACCAGCACGAAGGACTTAGACACGTCTTTTCGCGCGTATTTATTCATAGAAACTGACTCGCTCACTCTTAGCTCGCTTGCATTGAGTCGGCCGAGTTGAGAACGATGCGTGAGAGACTAGGGTGCCACTAAAATAAAAAGGGTTGTAGTGTTACCCCGTGCATCTTGCGTCAGTGAAAGGAGAGTCACCAACAATTGAGCACCTCGCGATTTTGTTTGTGCAACATATTTCCGTGATCGGTACTTCACAAATGGCAACTAAAGATATGCGATGCTGCATTTATTTTTCAGGATCACTTCACGAACGATCAGTTTGTGCCAGTGATCTTGGCAAAGACTGGCCTCAAGAAACTCAAGCCATATGCAGATCCTTCCATTTTTTTCACACCGACCTCTTCCGAATGTGCAATATTTTGCCTTGTAGCAATAAATATTTTCATGACTTCATCTTTGTATGTGATTTGTCTTCTGTGATTTATAAAACATCAATTATTGACAATAACAAAATTGCTCTTGTATTCAAAAGGCGTTGCTGAAGGATCCCTCTGTCTTCGTTTTGTAACTCACAAAGTAAGGTACGCCCGTGGGTGTGCGGCAAGGCTTATGCTCTTCGAGAGTGAACTCAAGGGTCTACCTTGCGCGTGAGAACGTCAAAATACTAATATATGTGTAAAATGAGAAACGTGCTGGCAAGGCAACCGAGCACACGCAATTTTTCATTTTAACGGAGGGGATACAAGTGAGTGTATTTGATTATTTGACGGGTAGTTTTATGCACGAGGCGCGTAAACAGCAGACGTCGCATATTCCTCCGCTCGCATGAGCACAGTTGAAGGTAGTATTCGACGCTTATAAAATGTGTATGAAAAGTGTATGAAGTAAACCAAGCTGCTGAATTGACAAAACGATCGGTGATGCTAAACATTACCGAAAAGTCTTGTTTTACACGATGCATAGTGGTGTCATTTATTTGCTTAACTCCAGCGATGCCGATTTTTCAAATGCACTTTGTTCAAGATACTAAAACGTTTTAGTAGAGCGTACGCTAAGGATTGCGAGCCTTGCGGGCGTGTGCCCAATTCATGCTCAAAGCGACGGCACGAGCTCCCGCTAGCAACGCAGTCCTTGGCCACGAAACTCTATTTAGACGCAGGGAGAGGTGCATTTTATCGTGTGCCTGCTCTCAGCTTTTGCTGCAATAAACGGGTAAACGAAATATATTTTAGCAGTGCATGCCGATGTTCCAAAAAACTCAACTGCTTTTTTTTATTATTATTCGTTTGCGTTTAGCGAAATTGGAGAAAGCTTGTCTTCACGCCCGAGCGATTCCAACTCTGCTCGTGCTACTACATTTGCCGATAGAGACGTCTTCCCGAACTTTATAACTCCAATAAAGGTGCACAAACGCTAGTTTCTTCATGTTAGAAAACAAAACTCTCTTTATATTAGAAAAAAGAAAATCTAGTCCGCTGTATCCAATAACATGAACGGCCAGGCACCCGGTTGTGCCCGGCACACAGGCGCGCGCCGTCGCGCGCGTTGCGGGCCCAGCTCAGACATGGCGGCGGGGGGCGTGGCGCGGACATAGGGCGAGGAGGATTGCCGTCGATGGAAAGGAGGAAAACGAGGGGAGAGGAGGAATTGCGCTACCTTTCCGCGAAACGGCGCGCTGCGCGTAAGGAAAATAGTGCGGCGTGCGGCGACGAGCCGCGCATGTGCCGTCATCGTTCTCCCGTCGTTTCCTGTTTCCCTCTCGATTGCAAAAATCGCACCCGCGGGTTCCGCGGGTCGTGTGTGAAGTGAAGTCGTCAAGTCGCTCTTGCTGGGACGCAGATAGCGTCGTGAGCCCGCTGTCTGCCGAACTTTTGGAGGACCTTTCCCTCGAGCGATCGCAAGAAGCAAAAGAACGCAGGCCTGCTTGTTTTACCCTTGTGTTTAATCCAAGAGCAAGTGCCGCTGCTCAGCCTGCGATTTTTTTTTTTTTTAGCAGACAGTTTATTTAATATTTTGTAGACGGAGCAGTGCTTTACCTTCGTGCGTCCCAGTTATATGCGAATCTGAGGAAAGTCGAGCACGCGCACTTTCATGCTAAAATAGTGTACAACTTTTTTTTTCTTCTTTTTATTTAAAGTTTTTACCATTTCGGCGAATTCGAGACGCCCGAATAGAGCTCATGGAGATCGTGTCTCGCCGTCGGAATCCGGTACAAGCTCTTGCCGCTGTCCGCTCGATTTGTGCACTTCGTAACACTACAGCCTGTCATTTTCACGGGGCTCTTTCTACGCACATGCAAAATTCATTGTGGTAAACGACGTAGCCGCTGATGAAAACGCCGTCCCCTCGCTTTCGAACGAGAGCTCGCCGACTCGCCGAGATGGCCGGATGTGCCGGTCGCGTATCACTCCGCGAGAGCCGCAGATGCGAGCAACGTGATCGTCGTCCGTGTCGTCTGCTTCACATACCTTGGAAACAGATGTCCTAAAACATCGCTCGCGTTAGAAAAAAACTGGATTGTACTGTACCCAGTTGACGCACATAATTTTCAATGACTTAGGAAGCTTTCGGCTCGTTCGATTTTAGTCTAGGATCTGTATTTTTCGAACGCAAAGCGGAAAGTATGTTCCCCGAAACTCGGCGCTCTGGAAGGCCGCTTTCCCGCACGAAGGTCGGCTCCAGTTCTGCCCACGGGACCACTCCTCCGCCAATACGGAGATGGCGGCGAAAGGAAAAGGAACGCGATACTCTGGCTCTGCAAGCAGAGCCTATACAGTTACTCTAACTACTAGCGAAGAAGCGGGGAGCGGGGTCGCCGTCGGACGCTCTGAGGCCGTGAGCGCTAAGCACCCTTCGTCTTCCCCTCCCTTCTCCCTTCTCCCCTCGAAGTGAGAGAGAAGTTTGCAGGTGGCGGTGGGCGGTGGTCAACTGGGTCGGCTGGTCGTGCGGTCCAGTCGTCAGGCGCAGGAGCACATGGCTTCAAAAACCAGATGTTCTAAGCAGAGATGGCAAAATTACTTTCAAAAAGTAATTAAATTACATTACTAATTACTTTTCTGAAAACTGCAAAAATGTAATGAAATTACATTACAAATTACCGCAGACTAAAGGTAATGACATTACATTACAATTACTTTCCAAAAGTAATGAAATTACTTCGAAATTACTTTGACATTACTTTTGAATACCTTGAGGTAGTAATTCGTGCTCATTTTAGTTAACGTATACATCAACTCAGTGTTTACAAAACCAGCCCTCCTTTGCCCACACAGCGCGTGTGCAGGAACTATAGATCCGGGAGAAGCGAGGCGCTACGCATGCGCAGTGCCGACAGCAGCGCCACCGCAGTGATGTGACGTCAAAGAGCTGAGTTGGTCCATGTACAAAAACTCAGATCTTCCTGTTTACGCCGCAACAACCTTATGCGCCTCAAAGTGAACCATACTGAACAGTGGTTTTGCTGGCGCAAACGACATAAGTGTTAAACATGATGAATAGCTTCTTCAGATGTGACTCAGAGTAACAGTCGACTCACCGGTTTCGCTGTTCATTCAACGGTGAAGGTTCTTACTAAAAGGGTGATATAAGCTGACGCACTGTCAGCTTATGGATGAACGGTGGAAGCTACGTGTTTGTTGGAGCAGTCACACGTCTATCGTTCGCCACGTAACCACGCTCTCGTTCATACCCACGCGCAGAGAAAGGGACGGGACAGGTGATTAAAGGAAAGTGTTTGATTGGTTCTGGTTAGCTCGCAGCTCCCACCGCACTGTCAGCTTAGGGATGAACGAAGTATAGTATCGTCATAATGACGCGACGCCGTGACTCTGTCGTGCCTGGAGTTCGTAAGCCGTTGCCTTCCAGCGATGTCTACACGTAAGCTTTTCTCCTTCGCCTTTCCAGCCCTCCTTTGTGCGTCTGTTCAGCTCTTTGTACAAGGCTTTGCGCTCAGGTGGCCGTCGATTATTTCTGTTGATGCTCTTTCACAACATTTCACCATGCAAAATAATTTTTCTCTTCTTTTTTAAAGCTTGCAAACGCACTTTCTAATTTAGGACAAAAGTAATTTAAAAAGTAATGAGTAATTTTCTTGAAATTACTGCCTGAAAGTAATTCATTACATTACTAAATTACTAGCCTAGAGAAGTAATTCATTACATTACTCATTACTCCGAAAAGTAATTTAATTACTGTAATTCCATTACAGTAATGTCATTACTGCCATCTCTGGTTCTAAGCAACCAGTCGCTTACTGTTTGTGACAAAGATTCTTTTTTTTTTTTTAGTGATGCTGAGAAAGAATATTAGTTTTATTTTATATAGATCCGTCAGCTTTGACAAACTTATATTTTCCTCATTTAAAGGCAAAATAATGCGTGCCTAACAACACAAAGCTTCAAACAAATCATAACAATTGCCTTTGGAGTGTATCGGTAGATCTGAAGATCAAGATGTTGTATCGTTGTTTCCGAATATATGTGTATATATGCTTGTAACCTGGATTTGCAGCTAAAACACAAGACCTTCTAACTCAGATTTTCAGGGGCCGCACTTAAAATATTCGACTCCGGGAGCTTTGCAAACTAAGCAGGTGTTTTGTATAGAGAACAAGTCAAGAAGGTAGGAGAAGCTCCTCCCATAATCGTGATGCGACTGTTTGAAATCCATCCGCAGTCGAAAGAATAGTTCCCTGTTTCCTGGAAACACCCCTTGTTCCCCTTCAATGAATAGATAATGGCTACAGAGTAATGCAAACTAGTCTCCGAACCCCCCCCCCCCCTTTTTTTTTTTTTTAAGAAAGCCACCTTTGTATTCATCGGAGAGGAAACCGAGCCCTGAAAGTGGCCTTTGTATCCACGGGGATTAGCTTCCCCCTCCGTATCCACGGAGGGGGAAGCTAATCCCTCAAAGTCGTTTTTGTTTCCATGGGAAACAAAAACGACTTCTAAGCTCCCTCTCGCGGCTTCCACAACGCCAAGTCAAGGTCGAAAGATAAAGCAAATATTCAAAGCAAGGCAAAACCCTCTCCCGCGTTGGCCACGACGTCTAGGAAACGATGGGACGCTATTGGATCCGGAGGTGGCGGAGGGATATATGATTCCCTTGAGGGGCATTTGCCGCTACCTTCTTGACTTGTAACCTACTATTCGCCTCGAGATCGAACCGTGTCGCCACCGTGCGGCCGAAATTGGAAACTTGCGAAAGCGGGGATACCGCCGTGCGTCGTCTGCTACGGGCGCACGTTCAGAAGCTTGGATCTCGACGACACAAGCCCGTTTCTGGCTGAGCTTGACCCTCCTTATTAAATGTTTGATGTTTTAATTGTCGTTTCTTCTTAGTAAAGGTTGTGTTGTATCGTTTCACATGCGTGAAAATACAGCAAAGCGATTATTATTAAGTCGGAAGCTTCCATAATCTTAGTGTGTTGGTTCGTATACAACCGCTTGTCCCACGTATTTCTGTTTTCTCGCACGAGCAATAGCTTTCATAAAACATTGAATGCTCATTGGAGCTGTGGTTTGATTAGAAAATTAACCCGACTGATCGCTACCCTTTAATAGACTAACCAACCGATAAATCCGTTCGTTGATTTTTCGCCGGTCATATTGCATGAAAGAAGCTAAAACTACACATTTTTTACTATTTTTACTATGTCATAAATGGCACATGGCATTCCAATTTTAAACTTCTCGTTGTGACGCCTAAATATGAACACGGGAAGCCTTTTAATGTGAAGTAATTTTTAAGTTATTATTTGAACAGTATAATCACCTTCGGTGACAATCACAAGCACGTTGAAGTGGTTTACCGTGCAAGCCTGTGTCATAAAAGACAAAGACGTCAGAAATATTAGAACAGACATCTTTTACTTTTTGCTTACTTTCTCCAGCACAGGATTCCGATTAAACGGGAAAAAATTGCAATCAGAGCATTACTGGAATAATCTAAAGATTAATCGATGAACTGCCCAGTCCCGATATGCGTTAGGTGAGGGTGGAGGGTGATCGGAAAGTCTCGTGAAGGTCGCTAGCCTTCTTCAATAAAAGAGTGTCGCTGCGGCCGATGCTGTCAGTATCCTCTTGCGGGTTGTTTGCTGGAGTTGCAGAGTCTACTGTTTTTGAATAGAAGATTATTTAGCCAGAAACTTATAATATTAGCCTATTGACATCCGCGGCACTCACCAAGAAGATTAAAGCGGGTGAACCCGCACTACAGAGAAGATAATTTAATAACATCAACGTTGCTGCGTTACTTGGTTACACTCGTTCATTACACTCGTGGCAGATATATTAGAACAGTCTGTTTCAATTGTTAAAAGTTAAAAAAGAAATCCATCGAACCTGCGATTTCCCAGCCCACAGTACCATTCTTATGTTATCCGGGTCGGAATTCAATGTTTTGTAGAACTCCCACGCTGGTAAACCGATACATATAATTAAAAAAAAATAATAAATAAATATATATATATATATATATATATATATCTTCTTTCTGGTCTCCAGGCTTGTCGTCTTCTTCCACATATATATATATATATATATATATATATATATATATATATATATATATATATATATATATAACATAAATAGAGCAGATAACCCGGAGACAGGCATCCGTCGTGGTGATCCATGCTTCCCAACGTCTGCCTAGAGCAGACGACGCATCCCCACGAGCGATTATTTAAATTCAGGTCGTACACTGGTAACACAATTCAATCTTCACTGAAGCACCGGACGGTACCGCACCATTTTCCGCTATAATTGTTTTTCCACGGACACTATGCGACAAAATAAACGCAAGAATCTACGCCGTCTCGCGCGCGAACGTGGAGAGCCTATGGGGCGGCCGTGCTTCTATCCCCGCTTTGATGATGATGATAGCGCGACAGTAGCGCCACCTCTAGGTCGATCTCGAGGCCAATAGATATCGCCGCACGGCTGTCCGATTTTCGGAGGGCCGCAGCCAATCAGCACGGATGGCGCGAAGGTCATGTTGTCACGTGGCTTTCGGACCGATCGGGCGAGGAGGCGCTTCGTGGTTCGGGCAGTTCGGGGAAGCGGATCTCCCCCTACGTCTACACACACATGTGGCGGTGCGCGGTGCGTCAAGGCCTGTCCAAACAGGCTACTACAAACCACACGACTCCTGCAAAAGTCGTCAAAATTGAACCGTCCGGCAGTCGTCGGTCGAATGTCTGTTTGGACACCGGCCGAACCAAATTCACGACTTGCCTCCTCGCCTCCTCCACTTGTCGTTGACGTCGGTGCTCGTCAGACTTGACGTCACACGCCACCTGCCAATGGTATGCCTGATGCCTGTCTATCTCCCGCGGTCCACGAAGTCGCCGACCTTGCTACCGCCGTCACCTCGGCAGGAAGGCCAAAGAGGTCCGGCTTCGGATGGATTTGGGAGATTCCTTCGTCGAAGCGCGCGTTTCGGCCGCCTCGGCTCAGCTTTTTTTCGTCAAAATCCACGCTCGTAGCTCGAAAAAAATTAATAAAGTGCAGTGCGCAAAAGGGAGACTTTTAGTTGTATGTAGAAACACTGAGAACTTAAGAATATAGCATTTATTTTATTAAATTTCAAACCAACCACGTTTGCTTGTCTATACGAGGTACGTTAGGAACAAGAGCCGCGGGAATCCGATCCAATCCACAGAACTGCTGGACGATGACACGACCTTGGACACGACGCGGGCTCACCTGGCTTGCCCCCTCACACTCGAGTCTTCCCTTTCCCATTTTCGGGACTCCCAAAGCGGCGGAGGCCTTGAGCGATTGACCGACAGCCAAGAGAGCGTGTGAGTGGCTCTCCGGACCCACGTGATGAGCAGAGCAAGGCCGCCGTGGAGGAAGCGAGGGGAGATCTAGCGGGGGGACGCTTCCCCCGGCAGCTTTGACGGGAGGGAAGTTTCCCTCCGACGGCCGGAAGCGCAGCGCAGCAACAATTTGCAGGAGTCGTGAGTGTTGTAGTATCCTGTTTGGACACCCCTTACGCGAGCCGGCCATTGCTGGAGACGACGCCATCGAGTTTCCCGCGCGTCGAAACCAGCGGATGATCTCGCGCGCTTAGCAAGCCGGTTCCGATGGACGATCAGCCGTCGGAACCCGAATGCTCCGATCACCTACGATGGACCAGCAGACGCTACGAGCCATTCCAATGCCGTGTGAGTGTCACGTGAACTTCGGGAGAGACGCAGCAATGCGCGGTGTGCGTAGTCACGTGATTTGTACGCAGTGCTCGCTTCGCTGGAATGGCTCCTAAGGTCCGCTGCGGTCCATCGCGATTAAGTGATGCTGAGCAGAAAAGTAACCTCACGGAAAATCTTTACACACGCACACTTTAATAGAATGTAATAAAAATATTATGTTTGTTCTAAAGTCAGAAAAACCAAGAAGGGTGAGGGAAGTATTTTAGTTTTCTAGGCTAGGTGGCGCGAGCTACCGCACGTCATATAATATAGCCATTAGCATTCATCCATCCATTCGGTAGAGGGATACCCGAAACTGGGCGGAGCTGAACGGAGCGACGCAAGCGACGCGTCGGAAACCATGTGTCGCGAACCGTCCGGTGCGTCATCCGGGCAGCTCTTCCCGACCGTTCGCACGCCGGACCGGACGGTTTGAAGCGCAGACACATGCGCGTCCAAACTGTGCGATTCAGCGTGCGAACCGCCGGAACGATCCGAGGGCGAGGGTCTGGCGTCAGCGGAGCGTCGGTCGGGGCCTCCGTCCGGCGCCGGCGTGCGTCAACTATGCTAGATATCGCCGCACGGACTGTCGCGATTTTCGGAGTGCCGCAGCCAGGCAGCACGGATGGCGCGAAGGTCATGTTGTCACGTGACTTTCGGACCGATCGGGCGAGGAGGCGCTTCGTGGTTCGGGCAGTTCGGGAAGCGGATATCCTCTCGTACGCCTACACGCACACATGTCGGCGGCGCGAGTCGTCGTTGTGAAGGAGATGGACGCCATCGAGTTTTCCCGCGCGCACAAAACAAGCTGCTGATCTCGCGCGCCGTAGCAAGCCGGCCTTCTGGGACCGATCGAGGCCGTCGAAACCCGAATGCAGTCCGTTTCACCTTACGATGGACAGCAGCGGACGCTACGAGCCATTCCAGTAGCCGTGTGAGTGTCACGTGAACTTCCTGAGAGACGCAGCAATGCGCGGTACGCGTAGTCACGTGATCTGTACGCAGTGCTCAGTTTGCTGGGATGGCTCCTAAGGTCCGCTGCGGTCCATCGCGTTTAAGTCATGTTGAGCAGAAATGTAACCTCAAGGAAAATATTTACACACACACACTTTAATAGAATGTAATAAAAATATTATGTTTGTTTTAAAGTCAGAAAAACCAAGAAGGGCGAGGGAAGTATTTTAGTTTTCTAGGCTAGGTGGCGCGAGCTACCGCCCATTATATATGTAGCCATTACCATTCATCCATTCATTCGGTAGAGGGATATCCAAAACTGGGCGGAGCTGGAACGGAGCGACGCAACG
>JAZHYW010054110.1:0-31103 GCA_037355805.1 Ixodes ricinus | reverse complement strand
TTATGTATTCTCCTGCAGTATGAAAGACCCACTGGGAGCGCCTGGCCGAGGCAGTGGCTGGTGGGGGCGCTGTGTGGCTCTGGGAAATCCCAATCTACCCAAGGGGAACTCACTCAGTGCTCAGCTAAAGCGCATATGTACGCTTATCAGTTTTCGGGTTCATGGTGGAGAGCAGTTTATTCGCATCATGTCACGGCCACTAACTCTGAAATGGCTGTCTGAGAGAAACTGGCCTGAGTCAAGACAATATTTTCACTTTTAAAGTGCATGGTCCATGCCATCCTTCTAATTAATGAATCCGCTCTTCAAGGCATTTTATTTTTCATATATGAGTCTAGGGTGTAACATTAATATTTGTGTCCGTTCTCAAATTTTACACCTGAAATAACTGATAACAAAAACAGTGATGAGCATGCTTACTTCAAACCTCCATGACCATATCTCTGGGTGCGATGCCGATAAAGCACTATCTTAGGCTAAACCTAAACCAAAAACTGTTAGCAAGTTCAGGACCAGTTGAGCCCCGAGTGAGCGTCCTTTCCTCGAGGCAGAGCAGAATCTCGTGGAGCGCACGCACATAGCGCCCCCGACCACCGCCGTCTCGGCCATGCGATCTCAGTAGGTCCATTATATTGAAGGAGACTGAACCTACCACCAAGACCTTTTGGGTGGCCTTTCTGCTGTGTTATAATTTAATTAGGAGCATGATTTATAGTTCATGTAAAACATATTTACTAAACATGCGTCACTGTTTATTCTGTTCCTTCTCCAGGTGCTGCTATCCTGCTCTATGTCACAGCCATGAAGTGGCCATGGGGTGAACCATCGACAACTGCTGTCATTAGTACTTAGATCGGCAGAGCCACCTGCTAGCTGTGAAGCCCAGTTACCAGGCAGCAGACACTCCACCAGCAACCAGCCTTTGTCGCTCTAGTGGGACTCAAGGATTATGCCCGAGTCCCACTACAGCGACAAACGGAAACAAACGACACGGGCAAGCCTCCAACCCATGCATCATGCTCGTGATGGTACCTTGGGCAAGCGTTTATTCGTTCGGTGCTCGTGAAATAAGCATGAGTGATTGTAAGCCAGCCAAAGAATTCTCGCGTGCATGATGCTTGTGTTTAAGCATAGCCTCCTTTATTCTACAAAGCCTGTCAAATCGCGAAAGACTCGGTTTTAAACCTAGTCGCCGTCGTTTGTTTCTGTTTGTCGCTGTAGTGGGCCTCTGGCATAAGCCAGCACCATGTACTAAACATGAAATAAAAACCACTGTATCAAACTTGATTTGATTTTGCAGCTTCATTTGCATGCCGACCACACGATAAATACAGCAGCTCGCACATGTTTTCAACTTTCATTCTATTGTTCAAGTATTCTGAGAAAATTACTGAGCAGCTTTATTAATCGTGAGGCATTAAATCCAGAACAAAGTAGCAACCAGTTTTTTCTGCACACAGCACCAAAAATTGGATATGTTTGGCTATATGCCACAAAAACATCCTTTGAATGACAACAGAGGCATCCTTGGGAGAAGCCAGTAAATTTCCTGTATAGCCAAGGTTGAATGACCAGAGAACTCCCACCCTGGCCCACACTGCATTTACACCGTTTTGCCAAGCTTGACTGACCACTGAACTGCCAGCGTGGCCCAGGACGCATTTAGACCGTTTTGCCAAGCTTGGCTGACCACTGAACTGCCAGCCTGGCACAGGCTGGTCTTACACCGTACAGCCAAGCTTGGCTGTACAAGGAACCCCACTGAACTGCCGGGCCGGCTAGCCAGGCTGGGGCTGCATAGAGCCATGGTGCAAAACAATCTAGGCCCAGTGAAACTTCCCCGGCTGCCCAGTCTGGCTCAAGCTTGAGCCGGCCATAATGTGCTGCTTGGGACGGAGTACAGTTTGAAGTGTATTGCGTTAACATAATTGACCCAACCTCTCATTTTTATTTGTCAGTGCCTGTAGTGAATTCTGCATGCTACGATTGCTTTTGTTTGTTTGTTTGTTTGTTTCACATAATCTACAGCACATTTTTCACCTTTCTACTCAGTGCAGCCCTCGCCGAACAGAAGCTAGCATCGACTAGGCCGAGGTTCAGGTCCATGGCAGTCTGCAAAGGTTGTTGATGGTAAGCTGCCTTATATACACAGCTGTGTAAGAGCAGCTTGTCCTGCGTGACAATTTGGAATGCATTTTTATGTTACGGAAAGTGAAATTTCCATGGGCATACTTGCAATGTGAAACCTTACCAAGCCTGTTCTGAACTTTCATCCTCTTGAGATTTCAATACAGGCGTTTGTGCTGCCACTGGCTACTTCGGCCAGGTAGAGACTTGATCCATATGAAGGTAAACAGGTGAGTATCAACTGCTCAGTGCTGTCCGTGGTGACGTTATCTCTTTATCAGACGAATTACCACACTTGTTTGGCAAGGCATTTGAAAAGGAGAGCAAGTCAGCTGCTGCATGATGCTCCCAGTACTGGGCAGTCGAAGTTTGCTTGTTCACCTTCGTATAGATCACGACTGTACTTCAAGCTCGGCAAGTGTGACACTTATCTGATTCAGCCTAGCAGTGGTGTGCTGAGCGGTATCTGTAGAGCTAGTTGACTTGTGTACACACAGTGGCGGTGTGGTATAAAACACACCCAATTGGGAACTTTAATGCAATCTTGTGTAGTCCCATTGATGCTATGATTATAATTACACACCGTTTTATGGCGCGAAAAAAAAACGCGATGCAATCGGTTTCTTAGACTGCCTCTGCGACCTTCAAGCTTGTCTTTGTACGTTCTCCGTGGTGAAATGCCCTCTATAAGAAAAATTTAGAGAATCCTTGAGCTATATGCTGCAAAGTGAAAGCAGTTGTCCGGCCGTATTCTCCCCTCTTCTGTATACTGTGCGAATACAGACGGACGCGCACTTTGGATGCTTAGAACTTAAAGGCCCCCACATAAAGCACACGGCTTAATAAGCAAAAATTATTGTGAAGTGTTCGCGGATTTGGCTTTTAAATGTCGTGCACATAGGAAGCACAATGGTGGTGTAAAGTACGCCGAAATTGTAATGGTGCACTTTAAGGTTATACAGGGTATATTCAGCGAAATGCGGGCCAAATCGTTTATGCCAAAACTATACATCCCACAAAAAAAAGTATTGTGTTGTTTTGGTCCTGGGCCAGGGGCCTATTTAGAAAATTTATTACAAAAAAATGTAGTTAATAATGTGTATGTGTGCTGATTATTGTCTTTTTTTCTTCCAATTACAGCAAACACGGATGGTATCTCCAAGGAGAAGGGGTGGGATTATGTAGAGAAGCTAGTGCTTCTTTCTATGGGTACGAAGCTTTCCGAAGTAAGGTCAGAATGGAAAAAGCACCACCAAGTTCCGCCTGGTCCTGAGCAGCCACAATAATGAACACAGAATTCAGAAGAATAGTAATACGAAAGACTTACACAGGCAGCCACGCTTTTTGAGTTCGCAATGACATTTGATTATGATCAAAAATATTCCTGCTTTGCTCAAGGTCGCCTAGTTAACACACCATATTGGTGATCTTTAACGCAGCAGGAATATTTTTGACCAGAATTAAATGTTATTGTTAATTGACCAAATGTGGCTGTCTGTGTAAGTCCTTCGTGACTTTATTCTTTTTACTTGTGTGTTCATTATTTCATTTTTTTCTCATGATTTAGTCCTTCGTGTTTTTGTTTGTGTTACTTATGTGGTAATTTTTTTCCTTTTTTTGAGGGTTTAGTTAAAGATATGATGCCCTCTTCATTTTCTAGTCCGGGAAACAGGTGATCTCGTCGTGTTCAAGGAGCAGTAATGACCTTTTCATCTTGTATTGCCTCCGGCGAACAATGGTGTCTGTGTGTGTGTGTGTGTGCAACGTACGTGGTGACAAGAGATGATTTGGGGACCGAACGGAAAAGAAGGCCAGCGAGGAGCGACTGGGGGACTTTGAACATCGCACGGTGCAACGAAAGACTTCGACGACGAGGCTAGCAAGCAAGCCCATGTCAAAACTGCTGAGCTCGACCAGAGAGGTGAATCAGGACTGTGACTGTGAGTGAGAATCAACGACTTTGGAACTTTCGTGTAGTTTACAGCTTAATTGTCGCCTCCCGTTTGTTTTATTTTAATAGGTGTCCGTGTGCTGTTACATTTTTAATTTTAATGGTTGTCCGTGTGATATTCGTTTTTTTATCATTTTTTTTGAATGGGGGAAGTGCTAGTTTGGAGTTTTGGCGCATTTATGTATAAAACTTTTTTTGCAAACCATATTCCCTGTCTGCTCCCTCGACAACCAATCCCACTAAAGGGCTGCGACTTTCCGATGTCGAATGATATGTTAAAATGTTTTCTAACTAGTGATTGCCTGCATTTTATCTTTGTCGCATACATATTTGTCGGAATGACAAATTTTAAACCAGGCCAATAAAGATTGGTCTGTGGCCTATTTTGTAGATATATCTACGTAAATACACGTTCGGCAGTGTGGGATAGCAGTAAATTGTATATTTCGTGGATATTTGTAAAAATGCATTATACGATCCCAAGTCTGGAGCTGGAAAGTATAGTACCTGCCCCATGGCAATAATTTTCATGTGATGCTAGAAGGAGCATCACATGGAAATTGCTTTATATGGGGTGGGTACTCTATTTGACAGGCCCAAACATGGGATGATATAAAGCAGTCTATATATGGTATATAAAGAATTGGGCAGATATGGATATATAGGGAATTGTGCAGATATGACTTCATCCATCCAGATATGGCCTTATTATGCATATCTGCCCAGTTCCTTATACATTCATATCTGTATTTTTTAATATAAATCCAGATATGACATTTTTGTAAGGGTAGGATGTCACTATTAAACTATTCCTATTATTTTCCGGTGTTGCCTGATACGGTTTAATATACGGTTAGACCCACTCCGGTGAAGATCTACGGAGTGGCCAGATACGGTTCAGCTTCCGCTTCGACCAATTACGGTTGGGTTTCCGGACTGGTTATTTCCGGTTCATTTTGACGGTTTCTAAAAATCCGGTTTGCTTATGGGCCCATATGACGGATTGAAATTCCGGATTCATTCCGGTTCATTTTTGAACCGTTTTTTTTGGTAGGGAATCGAACAGCACTGAGTGGCTCATCAATTTTACGTCGCAAAGAATGCCACGACATACAGACTCTTTGCAGTGTCGAAGCTATAGAAATTATGCAGCGCTTTTTAGGTTCGGAGCATTATTCGTCCACCCCTATTCAATGTTAAGCATGTCGTAGTTTGGCGTGTAACTTGATTGGACCTGGCGGCCCATGGCTTTGGCCTTTAGTCCATCGTAGGATGAGACAAAGTATAGTGAAACAGAGCTTACCTTCTGTATATGTGCAATGCCCTCAGTTTTCGCGTGATTACACGCCTGTTTATCATTATTGTTTTCGTTTCCTACTGCGATTCCTTTCGTGCTCTTTTGTGTGTTACATGCATTCAGAGACCAAGGTAACCCAGGAGAATTCTATTTCGCGGATTGTAAAGCCTCATGCAACTAGCCACGTGTGCCACAACCAATAAAAGAAATTACACCATCTTCCCGAGGGGAACCATGGGGCGATGCGGAGCATCGTGTTGGTTCCGAGGAAAGAGTCAGTTGCGTGCTGACGTCGAGAGATGGCGCCACCGACTTTCCTAGCGTTACCCCTACGCTAGCTCTTCGTCGCGGCTCGCGGCAGAGAAACTTGGAACGCTCGCCGTTTATTTTTTTTCACACTTGAAGGAGAGGAGACTAGAGGAGGAGAGTTGGGCGTTCGCGCGCGGTGTGAGGAGAAGCAAACGCACGCGCAGTGCACGCAGCTGGTAGAGAGAGCGAGCGGAGAGAGTAACGCGCAGCTGTTGGAGAGAGGGAAGGAGGAGAGTTGCGCGTGTTCGTACTTTGAGTGCAGACTACGACGCCGACGCCAAGGCCGCGGGACATAGACCCGAGCAAGAGATGTCAGCATCTAAAAATATTCTAAGTTTCACATGTGACCGCTTGCCTCAGTAAACATTCTTATTTGTAACGAACAATTGCGATTATGAAATCACGTGGAAAAATCTCGTTCTAAGTACGCGACCGTTGGCAGGCAGTGAATACTCATAGTCGGCGCCGTGATGATTGACAGGTGAAGTTTTTCTATCAACCCAGAGTTAGAATGTTTTTTCTTTTTGTTGTAAGCAAACAGGAGACAGCTTACACCAAATCTGAGGGCAATAGAGTACTATGAGCATTCAAAAATAACGGCCTGAGCAGTATATATGTGTACAAGCTTTAGCTTTTGATGCACCCTTAACTTTCGATACGCTCAACGCTAGTGTAAAATTATTTATTCTTCATCCGCGTACCATGTGCGTGCTTACACTATATTTTATACAACGTCAAACTCTATCCGTTTGCATCGTTTTTTATTTACGAGGGTCGTCCGTAAAATAAGGTTCCCAATAATTTTTCACAATAAAAAACATGTTTATTGGCATTGAATAATACATTTTTGGAAAGCTTAGACTTTCCCCTTTTTTTCGACATAATTGCCGTTGAGATCAATGCATTTTTGCTTGCGGTGTACCATCTTCTTTATGCCTGAATCGTAGAACTCTCCCGCCGCGCGGTGAAGGTAGCTTAAAACCTCTTCTTTCAGCTGCTCTCCGGTTCTGAAATGCGTCCCACCCAGGTGTTTCTTCAATTCAGGGAAGAGATGGTAGTCACTTGGGGCTATGTCTGGGCTGTAGGGCGGGTGTGTGGCAGTATCCCATTCAAATTTGTTGATGAGATCATTTGTTACACGGGCGATGTGCGGACGAGCGTTGTCCTGATGGAAACGCACTCCCTTCGTGAGCATGCCTCTCCTCTTGTTTTGAATCGCGAGGCAAAGGTTCTTCAAAGTCTCACAGTAGCGGTCCGCATTGATTGTTGTACCGGCAGGCATGAATTCGCACAACAATAACCCCTTCCTGTCCCAAAAGACGCTCGCCATCACTTTGCCGGCAGACAGTGTTTGTTTGAACGTCCGCGGCTTCGGCGACTCGGGATGTTTCCACTGACGGGATTGTTGTTTTGTTTCCGGTGTCGTGTAGTGGACCCACGTGTTGTACGCTCATATCCTTTTCTCCGTAGACTTTACACAGTTGGGAATGAATGTCCACCGGCGCGGTGTTTTTTGCGCACAAAAACGATTCACAGAGCGTAATTCGCACCTGGCGGGAGAAGCGTGTGGGAGCTCCATCTCTAACGGCTGCCAAGCCAAGACTGAGCGTCGCAGACAGCTCGCCGGGGCGGGGACTGGGAGAGGGGGAACCAAGCTACACGCCAGTGTCGCCGGATCCCGCGTAACAGCGTTCCTCGCGACTGCAGCTCCTTGGGAACCTTATTTTACGGACAACCCTCGTATGCACACTCGCTACTTGCGCGCATAAATCACCAAATTAAAACTGGTACAGGATGTCACAAAAAAATTTACAGGAGTTCTTTTTTACCGCCAAAATAAACTACGCATCACCTAACGCTCACTCTCCGCCCAAAGGTAGCGCTAGGTCACAACCATATGCAAAAGTTTCATCCCGAACGGACACCTTATTCAAAGATTTATAAGTGGTTTCCTGAAAATTTCTATGGGAAAATGAAGCCCATTTTTGCCCGTTTCCGGTTTCTGGTGGTTTTCATGTATTCGAAAACCCCGTCGGCCACCATTTTCCCATTGAACTTTTCAGAAAATCACTTATAAATTTCGAATAAGGTATCGGATTAGGCTGAAACTTTGACATCTGTTTGTGACCTCTAGTGCTACCTTTGGGCGGAGGATGAGCGTTCGGCGATACCCAATTTAATCTTGCGGTAAGAAAAAAAAACTGCAATTTTTGTGACACGTTGTACATTGTTTAAACTATGTGCAAAAGCTATCCACAGACCCAGAATCTTTACCGGGCCATTCATTTCATTTATCACTGGATTTGTATTAAAACTAATTCTTATCATTTATTGGTGTGAGTTAAATGTTAACCTCGGCATCTTTTTTTTTTTATTATGACTCCCGCACCAGTCCTACTTTGGGTTTACCAAACTCAACATCAAAACCAGAGTGTCATTTTTTGTGTTTTCCAGTCTCGTGGTTTTGGACATAATATACACCCAGCTACATAAATGAAACATCAGACCGTCAGAAAAATTGTTCATTTGTTTTGATTTTTAGTGTAGTTAATTCCTCAGCCAGAATTTCGGAAACCCAAGTCTATCACATCATTACGCCTTCCATCCACAAAGAGCCAAACACATGCGCGACAAAAGGGCCGGCCCGTCACATTGCCACCCGCAGAGCCGAGAAATCAACGCTCGGTCACGGACTTGTAGAAGATCTGAGTTCATTCTTGCACCAGACATAACTTTTGCCCTGCTTTCTTGTTCTCGAATGTACCAGTTCACCCTCGCCCCGAGCGCGCGACGCTCGAGCCTTTTTGACGAACTTTCGAGATAGTGACGCACTGTAGATAAGCAGGTGCCCGCGACCTTGTCGAGTCACTGTCGCTCTCGTCTCTTTAAGCTGAACTCCATGGGTCGAATATGCTGCGAATAACCGACGAATTTTGCCCGGCGGCTTTGCTCTGCGCGTGGAATCAGCACAGTGGCTGCTACGTCGCGCGCAAAGCGAGCGTGCTGTCGGGCGGCGTTCGCCAGTTATTCGTCACATAATTCGTTCCATGGAGCCTTTACGCTGCCGAATCGCCGGTTGCTTTTCTGCTGCTTCGATGCTCTTTCTCTTTACTTATTCAGTTTGGCACAAGTTCGCCGATTAAACCTTTATTTTTCAGTTCACTGTTCGTCCTCTCGCCACCTTCATTCGTGACATTATGAATCTGATCACATTGAAATATGTAATTGGCCTCTGAAATCTTCGATAACGGCGCACAGGCAATTTTATATTTTTCAACGCGCCGGTGGTTTTGTTGTGCATGTGCCTCGCCATTTGGCTGAGGACGATTTTCGCCTTTTGTTCTGCCCATATTTTGCTGGAGATGTCAGCTCGGAGCGTAGGCAACTGGCCCCCGTGCACGAGAACTGGCGCAGCCGTGCGCGTTCCAAAGAAAGCTCGTGCGCGGAAAAACAAGCAAAGGACCAGGGATGTCAAATTCAGGATATAGAAAAATACCTCACTGTATCGAAGCGCCACCACACAGATTTCTCGCATTGATGTACAGGCCTGGAAGGCGATCCCACCGCCACCCGTTGGCTCAGAATCACCACAATCACACCAACTGCGGTGGGGTTGCACCTCAACCCGTGCCTACTATGTGGATGTGCTCGTAAGTTCACGCTGTTCCTCTGCCATTTTCTGTCGCGGGTGGTTTATGACTATCGACATATTCCGATTTGTCTGGTGAGCACTGGAGCCCTATGGCGTCTGCGTGTTCGTGAATGATGTTTAGCCGCCTTTGTATTTATGGTTGCTCTTTGATCACACCTGCTGCCATTGTGGCGGCCTTGAAAACGTTTGCAGTGTAAACTGTTTACTTTTCTTTTGAAGTAAAATACACACCGGCATGGTGCGAGGTCCTTACCTGCAAGCCATTTGTAGTGCTAACTCGGCCGACTTTGCGTCCAGATAGCTTTGATCTACTCGGCGCCGTAGAATAAGAGCCGAGTTAGATGACCACACTCACGGTTGTCACGGGATAATCATCAGCGCTTGCCTCGGCTCACGCACGTTCCCAATATGAAATCATGGCATTTCAAGAAAGATAGATAATGAAATGTAATATAGGCCGTGCTCTACGTTGATATACAGCCACAGCACATGTTTTTTTTTCGCCAACACAAGAGGCGCCTAAAAAGGACCGTGATATCAAGCGGCCGATAAAAGCCAGCAAAGCCAAAGCAGCGCTGTGAACAAAAGTCCCTGGATAACAATCACGCTTGGCCTTTCATTCAAGAACCGACAAGCTCTATTGCGGAACACGAGACAGCCGTACAATGACGACCACGAGCGCGAGCGGCACCGCAGTTTCCTTTCAGGCGCCGCTCCATAGCCGCTTATTTTAGTGTCGCGCCACCATTTGTTTTGCAGACTGTCGCATGAGGCACGGATCGTGCATTGGCGTATTTGATGATTTGATGCCGCTTGCTCTGACGCTTTGGTTAAGGCGTGTGACTCTTAGGTGTCATCGAAATACTCCCGGAGCGCGAGGTTACGTGGCACGTTCTATATCGGATTGGAAGCGTAGGTCATGGCATCGGCCGCGGTAACTCTCAAATTGAACGTGAAAGCTACACACACAGCGAAAAAGTACACCCCTGGACGTGTAAACCGTTGTCCCAGGGCGGACTCCCCAAATGGTGTTCATTTTACACGCGAGGCTCGGTGTATTTCGTTTGCACCCGAGGTCTCGTGTAAAATGAACATCTTTGAACGTGTACTTCGTTCCGCGATCACACGTCTAGGGGTGTTTTTTTACAATGGCGGCCGTTTGACGTGAGACGGGATCTACGAGCGAGGCCCAGCGCTTTACACGGCTTTTCGCCGCAGCGAAAGCGTAGTTTGCACGTGTTCATTCGTAATCGTCCATACGCGCTAAACCCCCGCAGGCATTCACCCCCAAGCGCCGACGCCGTATTCATTACGGCGCTTACGCGACAGTGGGAGCGACCATCGACTGCATCCTGTTCCCCATCGAGCAGGTCCCGTTCGCGTGGCGGTTCAGCCGATCGCCGAGGCCTCATGCCGGTTGCATTTTCACCGACACCGGGTAATTTCCACAGGAGGAATCTTTTCGCGACCACAGACATGAACTTTATTGAAAAAGCCCGTTTGCCGTGAGCGACGACGGATCGCTCCGACACCGACCCGAGCCGACCCGACCGGCGTTTTCGACGTCCCGCTCACCTCTTTACCGCGAGTAAAGTTGTACGCGACGTTTCGACGTATCCACTCATATCTCGTGTGTACGCAAATTTTGCGGCTTTCCGGGTACGAATCGGCTACTGAAACAGCCAGCGAACGACGACGAACTGAACGCCCGCGCCCCAGCGCCATTTAAACACGCGGTTACTTTTGTACTAGACTGTAGCTATAGTGGTGTGGTTCCTTACACACTAAATAGACTACGAACAAAGCGAAAATAAAATTGGTGTGCTGCTTGCGCCACCTAGTGAGCATGCAGAAAACTACAAAAGTAAAAGATTTCGGCAAGTCTCACGTTCGAGCGGATGGCGGCATATCAACACATACTACAGCACAGCACAGCACCGCAGATACCACAAGATCAATGTACAAGCATACACAGGCACAAACAACGAACAGAGGCACTAACAACCCGACACTCCTACTCTATTTCCAGCAGTGACCCGCTCGGTATATATAGCAGACTTTTTGTTTCAGTTGAAGGTCCGGTGACCCCCACCGTATTTTACATGAACGTAACGATACTACACAATTATTACTTATATAATACAGTGAAATAAATATAATTTGGGAAGGTACACATTTCTCTTAGTCTAGATTATCGCTAAAAGACACCCTATATTTAAAAATAATGTTTCGAGCTAGCCAAAATGTAGCAAAATCTAGTTTCGTTTTCGGAAGTTCGAGCGCTCAAGGCTGGAATGCGCTAGCGAAGTGTGTGCTTGCTTGTTGTATGACGCTCTCAAAGCTGCTGGCTGCAGGCCCCGTCTTGGTTTAGCGTTTGATTTGCACGCGCTCTCGTGGAAATGAGAGGTTATACTTCGTTTCAGCTTGGGTCCAGACGCAGCCGATGCTACAAGCGCGAGCTCCGCGGACTTTCGGCGCCCCTGCCAAGCACGCGCGCTCGTGCAGTGCAAGCACTGTTCAGGGTCACATGCTCGCGCTTGTAGCATCGGCTGCGGAGCGACGAGGCAAGCGACGGCGACCCGCTTCGCTGACGCTCGGTCAGTCGCGCGACGAGGCAAGCCGCATGAAAGCGGAACGATGTTTTCTAGAAATCTCAAAACCGAGCGACGCGACGAGCGATAGTGAGAAATCTTTGTCATTCGTCGCTGACTCTCGTCGCCGTCGCTCGCTAAATCGCTTACATGCGATTTAGCGACCTTTATACTCACGCTAGTGCCGACTTGCATTACCCGCTGAGCCCAAGCAAGCGATAGGGATATTCAAATATGTCACTACAGTGGCGTGCATTCGCTAAGAAAACATTTATCTAAAATTCCTGTAGTTTGACATCGGGATCCGTTACTTGTTCTGTTGTCACCTTGGCGACACAGTCACTAAAGAGAAACTATAGTCAGTTTGTTTTATCAGAAATTATGAAAACCTTATCTACCCACTGTTAGCACAAGCATTCTGGCATTTCATACAAACAGTTTAGGAAGTTTAGAATAAGCTGAACACAATCAATAACTTAATTTTCTGAGCATAAAAAAAAATTGGAAAACAATGTTTCTTTAAAGTTTGTTTCAAATGAAAAACTGAAAAAGGAGCCTTCAGTTGCACTATCACGTAAATACTTTGGAAAAAAATATCTATTGGGAAGCAGGTTTTGCAATCTCGAATTTGCTTCTTTCAACCTTTCAGTTACTTTATGCTTACTTGCATATTGTATCCTGACAAATTTAGACACAATTGTATAAAAAGTAAGTCTATATAAAATTTATAGCTTAATTAAATTCACATTTATTTGATAAAGTTCAATCTCTAATATGACAGTTTAAAATTTCACATTTATTATTACAAGTGAGCAGTAAAAATCTGGAAGACAAAGATGAAACACAGAGCCGTGCAAAAAGGCATTCAGTATATGAAACAGATACAGATATGGGCCTGTGGCTGTCCATTGGTTCAGCCTTTACACCGCCAAAGACGACAGTGTTGCAAAATTACGAACCAGCGCACATGTAGACAGTTACCCAAAATACAAACACAAAAAATACTCACATCAGCACTGTGCGAGTGTATATTTTTGTGTATCTGGATTTTGAGTAACTGTCTACCTGTGCGCTGGTTCGTAATTATGCCTTACCAACTCGCCCAATCTGCCGTATCAATAGTGTTGCAAAACAATCAGATCAACTATATTGCTAATGCCTGCAGTGTATAAAAGCAAGCTACTGGTCGGAACGAGCTCGACGGTTCGAGAATAAAGAGAATGTTTTCACAGCTAAACTGAGAGTCTGTCGCACCATCTCTCCCGTTCTCAACATCGAAAGTGCTACAAATTGGTGACCTGGACACGATGATCGACTCAGAGCGCCTGCTATCCAGGGGAATGTTCTTCGTGGCCAGGGGCACGGCAACGACTCTGCCTTTTCGGACGGAAATACAGTAGGCGTATCTTCAACTTTCACACCCTCCGCATCTGCAGCACCTCCGCCATTGCCTCTCCTCTGTCGCATCTAGCTCCGGCATCTCCCAGCAATGGGCTGTGACCACCTTGCTCGCCCCACCGGCTCGGCAAGTGAATATTCATCGACGTTTCCACACTGTTCACAAGGCATGTCGCTAGCTGACCAGGGTCTCCTCATCGTTGCCACGTCAGGCATTCGCTCTCAGCTCGGTTCCTCATATTAGGGGATGTTGCATCGGCCCCGCAGTCGGCCGGCATCCCCTTCCAGTCCGAGGCTGCACACTCCGAACTGATCGAGCCGGACTGAAAGCACAAGGTCGATTTCCCCTCTGTCTGCTGCCTCATTGCCTGACCTCGGCGTCGACTACCATGCACGGCTTCCGAACGCTCTCTTTCCTGCTCTCTAGTACGTCATCCTGCTTGCGGTACATGTCAACAGCAACAACACCTCTCTGAAGCCGCAATCACTTCAACGAAATCGTGCCATTTCTCACAGTCTGCAGAGCTGCAGGCGACGGCTCTGTGGCAGTCTATTGGTTCAGCCTCGGCACCGCCAAAGATGACAATGCTACTCATACTCGTCGCCACGAGCTCAACGACGTGAGAATAAACAGAATGTTTTTATTGCTCGGAGTCGGCCGCAGCATCTCTTCCGTCCTCAACATCGTATACGCTACAGGTTGTAAGCAAGAGACACTTCAGATGAAAAGAACAAATGCTCAGATCACACATGCCACGGGTGTCCAAAATTATCGATCATGTCGGATATTGTTTAGATTTTTTACATTCTAACAGAAGACGAATGTCATTATCGCACAATTAAAATGAATACTTACGAAACACCCAAGTTCCAGGGTAAGTGCTCACTGCTGATCCGTGGCTGTGGCATATATTTATTTAAAAGTGCACCGATGATAACACCTGCAGGTTTGGCAACAATACCGAGATTACAACGCTTGTTATCCTCTTAACAAAGAAGAGTTGTCGATTATAAAATACAGAAGAAATAAAAAATACTGGAAACAATGCAAGGTACAAATCTGCACAACAGGCTTTCGAATCCCACTACTTCGTCCTACTGGAGTCTGTTGCAGTAATAACAGCTTTCGATGGGCTGCAAGGACAGTATTGGCACTGAACTGGGTGCCTTGGTGACTATAACCAGTGTTGTGGAGTTGCCACTTCAGAGTTGGAACGATTCCGCCCTTCCACGACCCTGGAATTGAATGCAAATAAAATGTTAGCAGCACTGGAATGGAATGGGAATGAAATTAGTCGGTGCATTTTGCCCAGAATAGAGTAGGAATGGAATACGCTTTGTTCTAATGCGAGCTGCATCAATGCGGTCAAAGGGGCTTTTGAAACGGCATCATTGCACTTGGGTAACTGACGGCTTGGTTATCCGACTGCTTATGTTCCTTCGAGGATGAAAGTGGCAACCCCAGTGAAGCAACCCAAACTGTAGAGTTGTAGGCGGACAAGGTGTCGTTCCTGGCGCCGTGAGACGCAACCATATGGCTGTTGGGACCATGTGTGATTACAGCACCAGTCGCAGGCCACCAGGCAAGGACAATGTCACACCGCCCGCAATTCGTTAATACACGTGACTCCTCACTTACTATGTGTCTCGTAAAAGTGGAGGACATATACGGTTCTTTTGTGGAGAAGATGGGTGACTTAAAGTTTTCCTCTCTGTTATGAGGCTTTTACGCTTGGTGCTGCAATCAATATCTGCAGTGCCACCATATCAATTGCCACTAGCGCTATGTGCGACCACCGCTCAACTTAGTAGAATCAATGATTTCGGGTTTGGTTTTGCATAATTTTGCAGTTGTCTACGCATTTGACAACGCCAGCTTTATGCTGACGTTATTTTCCGGTAACTTGGTACTAGCTGTCAAGTGCCACTTTTCACGGTTGAGAGGGATTGAGAGGAATGGAATAGAACAGTTCAGCCATTCCAGGAGTGGGGATGGGCCCAGTTTTTCCTTTCCAGGAGTTCGAAGGAATGGAATTAGTAGTAGAAAATCCAATTCTCTGGAATGGAGTTGGATGGGAGGGGGTGCTCATTCTGCAATACTGCTTGTCACCACCAGAATCTGCTGTGAAATTGTTGTCTGCATCAGAAACTGCCATTGAATCGCAGTTCTAGCAGCTTTAGTGTCAGCGACGGCTTCATAGGTATCTATTGCAGGAACGTCAACACAACTGGCGACTCCAGTGAAAAATCGATGGCACCTAGTGGCTGGAACAGGAAGCTGTGGCGGCAGGTTTGCTCACTAGCCTTCTCGAGCAAATCAAATATTCACAGCACTTGGCGGTCTAAATACAAAGCCGTGAAAGTAGGTTAAAAAACATGTAGTGAAAATTGCCAGTGCTCAGTTCACCCCCTAAGCTGACAGTGCAGTGGAAGTTACGCATTTGTTGGAACAGCCACAAGCCTATTCCGTCATGTGAAAACGTGCTCTTTGCGTGGGTGTATAGACAGAAGCGCGATTAAGTGGTGAAAGAGAGACGTACGACTGATGTAAGGAGCATGGGGCTTCCACCACACTGCCGAATTATGGGTAAGCAATGTATAGGCATGCTCTGATAAGTCTTAAAAGGGAATCCTAGGCGACAGGGTCAGCTGGGACGCCTCAGACTATGCAGATGCGGCCCTAATGCCTCATCTACAAGCGGCCATACAGCAGTCACACCAACAACGTAAACTCCTGGTCAAACAATACAGCAGCCGGCGCCTAACTGGGATTAAGTCGAACATTTCTGGCAAACCTTCTGTTGCTCTGCATGTTGTGATGAAGCTGCTTTAGACTTGCTGTGGTTAAAAATCTGGCTGCAGCAAGCCCAGTGCAGTTTTGAGCTTCCACACCAATGAAAGTTCAGCAGGACTACAGCTAATCATTTAATTTGGCATTGCTTTGTACGACAGCAACATTCTGGCTATTTGTGAATGAAAGTCACTTAATTAATCTAGCCATCTTCAACTTCTGCTGTATTATCTGTTCCACATGCTCGGCTGCCCCATTGAAAGCGGAATACATAGTACTGGAGGAACAAGCACCCATATAGGATGCCATTCTTCTGCAAATTTGTCTTGAATTCCTAACTCACAAAAGTTGGACGTTCTGATGCAACCATGTCAACACTAACAGACACCAAAGGAGTGGTCACTGGAACTATTACCACAAACTTCTATGAGGCTGGCGTTTTATTGTTGGTCTCATCAGTCGTTTGGGCATGAGCTGTTAGGAAAATTTAGAATATCTTGTGAATTTGGGTACCCTATAGGACACCGTACCACCTATGGTTTAGGTTGCATCGCAGAAACCGCCGAACTTCCCATCGTTGTGTCATCTTTTATCATTTTAAATCATAAAATACCACCAGTTGCTTGTTTCTAATGAAGTGTGCTTCAAGTATAGCTTTGATATCAAAGAGTTATGGTTAAAAGAAGCCATATAGACATGCCAAAACAAGAAACTGACCCAAGATCAAAGAGACATTGCCGCATGCATGGACGAACACTACTCAATACTTCTGGAAGATACACATTTACTCTTACTCCAAATGATTTTAGTTTTTAATCCTTTGAGGTAAGAGTAAACGTGAACCTTCCTGAAGTATGGAGTAGCGTTCATTCATGTATGCTGCAATATAATCTCATACTGGTTATGGATGCTACTCGGAACTGCAAACAGTAGTAGTGTTGATAACCTGCAGGCTCACAATATAAAGCTTTAGAGCACTGAGCTGAATTAAGCCTAGATGGCTCAGTTCCACAGTGAATAGTAAGGGTGATGAAGACCACGGTGCTCACAGACAGAGGCATTGACTTTGGACAGGATCTAGTGGCAGTGTTATTGAAGACCGGCTTCTTGCTCCATGTTCCAGATTAAAAAAAAAGTTTTCCTTGTCGACGTTTTTCATCCAAACTACAAACCACTTTTTCAAGGGATAAGTGAGCACTTGACGAAACTGTGTTTAAAATTCTTATGACTGTTGAAACACCCTTTGGCATACTTTTGTCCAGAATCTTGTTTTCCGTACACTGAGCACAGTAAACAAGCCACCTGGTAATGTTCCTTAAGGAGTGAATGGATGATGCCACTGTTGTCTGCTGCATCTTCCCAAACCTTGGACTTATTACTAACGCCGTGTACAGCCAGATCGTACCGGTCCCGAGCTCGAGAAACGAAGAACGTCCTCTGCGTAGTTGAGATAGCCAGGCAGGTTGGTGAATCTTGTAGAGCAAATTTTGCTTTCAGTTTACCTCAGGCTTAAAAAAAGTAACTGATTACTAGGATCATTACCTCAGGCTTAAAAAAAGCAATTGATTACTAGGATCATTACTGCTCACAGCAATTAAATGAAGCGCTACAAAATGACAATAATAATAATAATAATAATATAGGTTTAATAATAGGTTTATTTTCCAACAAAAGGTACAGTGTTGGTGGGGGCTTTGGAAAAAAAGCTGTTTGATACAGCTTGACTAGTCCTAAGTCCCCTTAACTTTAGCAGCTACAAGCAGCGTGCATGGAAAAAAAGGAAAAAAACTCAGAACACTAAACAAAAAAAAGATTGAACAGTCGGCAATGAGATATATGAAACTAAAGAAAATAAGCAGACACTATTGCAAAACGTCACTTGCATACATCGTTCAGGGCACTATAACAAGAAATTCTGGCATACAATATTTAAGAGTAGACAAAAAAAGAGCACTGCCCCACAACATTCAAGGAAAAACCAGAAAAAATAGCCTATGTTAATTAATTGTACAATATACAAAACACAAGCATATTCCCCTTTACAAAAATACTCAGAAAATACACACAAACGCACCGTTCAATCGTGGCCGATTGAACGGTGCCTTTGAAACAATTGATACAATAATTGTAGTGTGGTGGCAAGTACACAAGCCAGATGGAGAGTCAATGCTATTACAGCAAATTTGCAATAATTCAAACTCGGGTATTTCATACTTCGGGTTCATTCAAACGAATTTTAAATTTTGTTTGTCTGACTATGTTTTTCATGCATTCATAAGCTACTCAATTCGAACAGCATTTTCGTTTAATTCACTTCTTTTTCAATCGCAGCAAGTTAGCCCCGTTGAGTGCGCTTCCCACTGAGCACCTGTGTACCGCGGGAAAGCAAAACTCGCAAAGATGGCGGGCATTGCTTTTTTGCATTCTGCAGGTGCTCAGTGAAAAGCGCATTTGATGGGACTAACCCATTACGATTATTCAAGCAGTACTGTCCTGACAATCTGCTTGCATTACTTGTGCTTGTTTTTTTTAATTTTTGCGAGGGGGTTAAATTCGAGATTAAAGAAAAGATATTTGCATATAGCAAGCAGATTTATAAATTATTTCGATTAGGATAACTGGGTGTCTCTTTCGGTTAAATGTAATGTCAAATCTGTCATTTACATGCCACCACAATGAAGGCATTGGACTTTCTGAGGCCACAGTTCATATAGTCATATTAAAACTAACTGAGCTTAGAAGTGCACAAGTGGGAGGTTGGGACAACTTTCACGAGTTCAGCTGAATTTTAATTTAAGCATGGTACAATGGTAGTAAAAGGCTTGGAGAAACTATTCGATATTTGATCAGAAAATATTCGGCCAAAACCACTATTCGCTTCAAACTTTACCAATATTTTGTGAGTGCGCCTGCTAATAAATAGGCCTGTGTAGAGGAAAGTGTCAGAAATATGCCTGGTATGAGTATCTATCCCTGTAGTAAATTGCTACTTTGTGTCAAGTCATATTGCCACCTGCGAATAGCCGAGTCAGCAGCGTGCTCGACTCCCACGCCGCTGGCTGGGGTTTATCTTTCTTTTGTTTGCATGCTTAGAATGCTTCAGATGACTCGAGAATCTTGTTTGCTCGAGCTCGGAACCTTCTAGATACCCACACGCTCACAAAAGGAGCTTCGCATGGCTGCTCGAGTCAGTCGTCCTTCCGTCGCCATCAAAGTATGTGCGGTCTTTGTTACTTTATGTTTCTCGGCACAAGTTCGCTGCATTAAACATTGATTTTAAGTTTTATTAATCAAGTTTGTTTTTGTTCATGACATATTGGTGGATGTGCAGGGTAACACAATCTATGCCCACGAAGCGTAGCATCTGTGAACACAATAACTCTGAAGACGACGATCGCGAAGGCGACGTCCTTGAAATCACCCGAGGACGACTCCAACTGTGACATCGACGACGACCTCGACTATGGCCTCGGAAATGACCCGGACAATGAACTTGACAAAGCCCCTGGCTATCACACCTCGACGAAAACATGATGACGACTGCTACGCCGATGATGAAACGGACGACTCCAAAGACCAACCCCGGCTACAATGTTAACAACCAACCTGACTACGGCCTCGACACCAAACAGTGTCTTCAACCTTGATGACGAGACTGATGACGACACTGATGATGACCCAGGCGACGACTCGAACAATGACATGGAAGACGATCCCGACTACGGCTTTGACAGCGACCCAAGGACGACCCGGACGATGACTTCAACGACAACCATGACTACAACCTTGAATACGACCTTGATGATGAACCCGATGACGATGCCTACGACACGTGTGGTATCGACCACGAAGACGAACAGGACGACGATGCTTGGTTCATCACTCAACGAACGGAGGAAGTCTGGAAGCTCAATCGCATTTTGATGCAAGCCACATCTTCCTGACGATGGCTGGTACAATCTTTGTCGCCACGACTCCCAGTTTCAGCCTGGCTACCAAGTGTGAATCTGAACATCAATTCATCGTTGCAGCAAGGAACTGTTAAAGTGGTGCTTTGGCCTCAAGGTTATTCGCTACATGAGACCTAAGCTGCAAATCGTGGGCAAATGGCACATCAACATTTTCATGCCGCCCTCTGCCACCCGGTGATTCACGTCGTCCGACTCAACTGAACTAGGTATGCTCGATAGGACTGCGAAAATCTGTGATTTACGTGAAGGCTCGTTCACACTCTTGCGACCGAGTACGACCGAGAGAGACAAGACCGGTTTTTAATCCTCTTACGATGTCTTAGGACCAGCTCCGCAGCAGCGCGGCCGGTCCTAAGAAGTCGCAAGAGGATTAAAAACCGGTCTTGTCTCTCTCGGTCGTACTCGGTCGCAAGAGTGTGAACGGGCCTTGACTCTGTAGTTTGACCGTGTCTTGTTTAAGCTGTTAATTTCATTTTGTGTTGCATAGAGACGATGAGTCTTTCACAAAAGGGGAGTAATGCCGCATGCAAATAGCCGAGTCAGCAGCGTGATCAACTCTCACGCCGCTGGCTGGGGTTTGATCCCCGCCAGCGCTTGTCTTTCTTTTGTTTGCGTGACTGGAATGTTTAAGATGACTCGAGAATTTTTTTTGTCCGAGCTCGGAAACTTTTAGATACCCACGCGCTTACAAAAGGAGCTTCGCATGGCTGCTTGAGGTAGTTGTCCTTCCGTCACCGTCAAAGGTCTTTGTTACTTTGTTTCTCGGCACTCGGCACAAGTTCACCGCATTACACACTGATTTTAAGTTTTATTAATAAGTATATGTTTTTATTTATGACAATATTTAGATGAATTTTGATAATTCAATCTTCTGATATTTCAAACTAAAGTGTGTGGCTTCCTGGAGTTTGAAATAATGAGAGTCGTCTGTAAAACACCATTTTTACTACCCCAAGTAGCAATTTATTTTAGTGTGTATTTTCTGGAATCTTTTATTCAGACCGGGCACTTCTTTTTCGATATGCTTGTCGGATTTAAGTTGCACTGGTTTTGAATGCTCATAAAATTTGGACTATTTTGTATAGCCTAAATGTAGCAAGCGTTCAAAACAAATACAACCTAGTGCATTAGAGACCCAGAGAACACATTATTAGCAAATGCTACTTTTATTGAACACAACTGAAGTTTTTGTTGCAGACATACAGCACTGTGAAGATGTACACCATTCTTATATGAAAATAAGTTTCCCACTAGTGAAATTTCTCAAGTTGGACAGCCTTGTTGTAAGTCAGGCACCTTAAAGAGAACCCTGCCAAAGTTTTCATAGACACTTTTATAAAGTTGTTTCATCCGTACAATAACGACTTCAAGGTATATGTATAGAAACTTCCCAAAATGCAAACCTTATGTGAAGAAACTGCATTTCAAAGTTGACGCCCTTGAAACCCCACTATCGGTAGCTGCTCTACCGGCAACAGTGAGAAGAACTGTACAAAGACCGCTGAGGCCACATAACGTAAGACATGGTGTCCGAGATGCGCCATGGACGGCATTGTTGGTACTTGGACTTGTTTGTGCTCACTCTTTTATCTAGTCTGTTAATTGACAGCTATTTACAGTGCATGATAGGAACAAGTTGTGCTGTAGAGATAAAAACATGTACAGTCGCCCAATATTTTAATAATATCACGCGAGCGTCGACCGCCGGGACGGCCAGCGCTGTGCCGCAGAGAAATGCGGCGCCACGGGAGAGATTAGGCGCGTGCGCACAAAGCTCTCTCCGGTGCGAGCGTCACCTGTTAGGCTATTCTGTTGACCGCACACAGCCCCTGTTCCTTATCTGCTGGCATAGCTGACCGCCTTTAAGCAAAGATCTGAACAGCGCTTGCTTGTGTGATACCGTGATACTGCTCAGGCATGAAAGAAACCGCGCGTCAACTCGTTTAATTTAGTTTTTTTTTATTCTTTTATTTTTTTTTGCGTTTACTTTGTCAGCACCAAAAAAAGAAAAAGATGATGACGCGACGAGCTGAATGCAACAATGCATTAAACTATATACCGCAGCCAATGCCACATGACATCGTGCTTCCACGTGCAGTTGTGCCCAACAGGAAGGCCACGTGACACACTTTTAGCGATGAAATGGCCAAGATAGCCCATAGCGTTGGCTGTGGTACAACACAAAGTGAAACGGAGTATAAACAATCGGCGCAACGTGCTCCTTTGCTCCGAAGCAGGGGCTGTGTGCGATCAGCGGAATAGCCTAGCAGACGACGCTCCCCGGAAAGGGCTTTGTGGGCACGCACTTAATCTCTCCCGTGACGCCGCATTTCTCCGCGGCACGGCACTGCCCGTCCCAACGGTCGACGCTCGCGTGATATTATTAAAAAATTGGGCGACTGTACATGTTGCCTCCCCCTTTGCATCTGGCAAGCGAGACCACTCAAAAATGTTTGGGAGTAGCTGTGTAGAACCGACATGTTTAAACATCCTGTTGACACAATTATTCATACTAAAAGGTATGCTTAACCGAAATTTGAAGCTCGCAAAACAAGACTGAAGCGATAGACAGGATGCTGGAAAACCCCCAAAACAATACTCATAGAGCATTATTTCTAACGGATGGCCGTATTTTTGGAGAAGTGTGCGATTGAACAACGCCGACGAGACATGCGACGCCGCGATTCTCATTCCCTCTCCTCTTGGCTTCATCCCCTCAAGCAGGTGAACCGAAGCAGGAATGAGAGAATCGAGGCCACTTTCCCTCATTCTAAAGTGTTCCAGGAGAAGTATGACGTCACATTTCTTGTTTGATAGCACCCTTCCTTTCCCAGAATACGGCCATCTGTTTTAGATATTGGTGTATGAGTGATGTTTCAGAGTTTGTAGAGCTCCATTGAAAGCTCTGCGGCCTTATCTTATGAAATCCAAATTTTGGTACAGCGTCCTTTTAAACAAGATTTTTCAAATTTTACTTTATAATGAACATGAAATTGGACAACTTGCTAACTTGCAACGGTGTCCACCCGATGATGCCGTACAATGGTTCTGTCACACGCACCAACCGAGAGGATTGCTGCAAGTCCATCCGCCCTCAACTTTTAGTCACCTTTGAGCCTGAAGAACTGCTGTATAAGGACCGTCCAGCCACTGAACACACAAAGAGGAACACGGGAAATAACACTCGGTCACGAGCGAAGTCTCTGGGCGGAAAGCCCTCCATGCCAAATGAGCACTGTCGGGTTACGGCAACGGCGTAGTACAAAATGAGCACTGTCGGGTTACGGCAACGGCGTAGTACACAGGTTGTGCTTCTTCTATGCCTTCACCGCTGCGGTGGATGGTCGTAGCTAGTCGTAGCAGATTGTGTCACGTCTGTTGCTCGTACCAAAACACCAGAGCCCCGTAGTATTCTTGTTGCCGAAGTTTATAAGCCTACGTTCCTGGTCTACACACACTACACAAAGCCAGCCGCCAGCAAAGCTAGCTAACCCCGTTTCTGCTTCGGCGCCAAGCCGCCAGGGCGATGACACCGCCGCTGAAACTTCTGCCTCGGCTCTTCAAAGAGCCAGGGCCCCTCAGTGCGCATGCGCGACACTTGCTAGGCTGCTCTGCCTGTACCAAGTGACACGTGCCCGCATGTCCCCTCTCATAATCCTTCTGACTATATGTGCCCCGTATTGTACATGCTCATACAGTGCACACAGCGAAAGTTCATTTTGAAAGTGCTCCACAATCGGCCTACAATGCTGCGAACACTACAATGCTGTGAACACATAGCACATGGCCACTATAGGTGACGACACTTGGAATACCTGCCATCCGTCTTCGTGGTGCAAAGTCGCTTTCTCAGTCGTCCTCACGAGGGGCAAGGAAAGGCAGGCACTGCATAAAAAAGCAATACATATTATAACACTGGCTATGGCAAACTAGTTCCAAAGATGATACAGTCATGTCTCCTTAATATGGACACCTCTGTTCTATAGAAATGTTTTTTTTTTAATGTAAGGTGTCCACATGAGAAAACTAAATTTAAAACATACAGATAGGATAACAAGCATAGCCAAACAAACACAGTTTATTCAGCTAAAAAATAATGAGATGAGAGTTTGCTCTAACGCTTTAGAGCCGTTTAACATGTAGCACTACTGTCGTTTACAAGAACAGATACCCAGACTGTAAAGTGATGATCGGTTAAATAGCAAAAAATGTTGCACTGTATGCACAAGCCGGACGTAATTGACACTTAGCTGCCGGCAGTTAGGATCCTACAATCGTATGATTGCAGAAGGGAATGACATATGGTGCCTACGGCTGGAATAATGTCGTGCTTCGTGGTAGAAAAAGCACAAAATAAACACAGGATGGAGGAACCGAAACAGACAGGAAAGCACCACAAAGTATTAAACTCGTCGAACATTAAATTTTCTTGAATTACACCTCACCCATGCCTGCTACGTGATGAAGCCCAAAGCTTAGTTCAATGCCAATCAATATTAAATGTCTTTAGATGGGCACTTCCTGCCCGATCATGGCCTTGTAGTGGCCCCAAGCCACGTCCGAACGCGGCCCGAGCGGGGCGAACCGGATTTCCCTTCTCTAACGCATCGGAGAGTTTCCCTTCCCCTGCAGCTCGGGAAGAGAAAAGACGACGGGGAAAGGGGGTGAACTCGAGAGAGCGGAGAACTGCTAAAAATAAAGTTAGTTGAGTTTGGTACGCACGCCCGTCTGGTCTCCCTTCTCTCGACCTCGCGTGCAACCCAACATTGGTGACCCGGACGTGATCAACAACGCCATGACATCAGAACAGGATCAAAACGCCCTTTCTGTCTCCACCGTCAGCATCAAGTTGCCGCCATTCTGGACCGCCGATCCCGAACTGTGGTTCGTACAAGTAGAATCGCAGTTCGCCGCACGACGCATCACGTCAGATCTCGCAAGGTACTACCACGTGGTGAGCAGCCTGCCGCCCGCAACAGCTTGCGAGATTCGGGATTTGCTGCTCGCTCCGCACGCCGAGCAGGCTTACAAAACGCCGAAGGAGACCCTCATTCGACGGGTTACCCCTTCAGAGCCCCAGCGTCTGCAGCGACTTCTCCATGAAGCGGAGCTTGGGGACCGGGCGCCGAGCCAGCTGCTGCGTCACATGCAGCAACTGCTCGGCACGACGACGGCGGGTCTCGACAGCATCCTGCTGCGAGAACTCTTCTTCCAGCGGCTCCCCACAAGCGTGCGCATGGTGCTCACCTCCGTCGGAAAAACAAACCTCTGCAAGCTGGCCGAGCTCGCCGATAGACTAATGGCGGTTCCCCCTTCCGCCGTCTCAGCCGTGCAAGAGCCGGCTACTCCTGATCAACTGCAAGAGATCCGAGCGGAAATCTCGCACCTCACCGACACGGTAGCGGCCCTGCAAGCGTCTGATTCCCGCCCGTCATCCCAGGGTAACACGCCGCGTCCGCAACAGAGGTTCTGCTGGTACCACCAGAAGTATGGCAACGCCGCACGCAACTGTGTCCCGCCCTGCGAGCACTCGTCGGGAAACGGCCGGGGACGGCACTGAGGGTGACCAGTGCCTCCGCCCTGTCGGGAAGTCGCCCCTCGGTCTTCTTTCTCACCGACCGCGGCAAGGGCGTCCGTTTTCTCGTCGACACAGGTGCAGAAGTAAGCGTGATCCCGGCATCTGCTGTCGATCGGAAGCATCCAGGCTCATCGCCCCTGCAAGCTGTGAACAACACAACAATCGCCACGTATGGGAATCGCTCATTATCCGTCGACAGAGGCCTCAACAGGACGTTCCGCTGGGTCTTCATCGTGGCGGAAGTAAAGTTTGCAATCCTGGGAGCAGACTTTCTCCGTCACTTCGGCCTTTTGGTGGACATGCGGAACAGACGACTCAAGGATCCAGTCTCACAAGTGGCCGTGCAAGGCAAGCCTTCCAGACACCCTCCCCTCAGCCTTACGCTGCTCGGACCGTCGGGCTCTGCACGCTTCGCAGCCATTTTGCACGAGTTTCCGGAACTGACGTGCCAGCCGCAAGCGGACTCAGTGGGAAAACACGACGTCTGCCACCACATCGTCACCACAGGCCCACCCGTCCACGCATGGCCCTGAGTTCAACCACATGCTCGAGCTCGGTATTATTTGCCCGTCATCTAGTCCCTGGGTGTCTCCACTCCACATGGTGCCGAGGTCCACGCCGGGGGACTGGTGCCCGTGCGGAGATTACCGAGCACTTAACCGAGCAACGGTCCCCGACCGCTACCCCGTGCCGCACATCCACGACATTACCACAAACCTGCAAGGCGCTACAATCTTAAAGAAAGTGGATCTGGTTCGGGCATATCACCAAATCCCAGTAGCCCCGGAGGATGCTCCCAAGACGGCCATATCGACACCGTTTCGGCCTCTTCCGAGTTCCTTCGTATGCCGTTCGGCCTTCGCAACTCAGGTCAGACGTTCCAGCGCTTCATCAACGGCGTCCTGCACGGCCTCCAGTTCTGCCACGCCTACCTCGACGACCTGCTCATCGCAAGTCACTCGCCGGAGCAGCATGAGGAGCACCTGCGGACCGTTTTCCAGTGCCTGACGGAGCATGGGATTATAGTGAACACGGCGAAGTGCGAGCTCGGTGTGTGCGAGCTGTCGTTTCTCGGCCATCTCATCTCGAGCTCAGGGATTCAACCACCGCCGGAGAAGGTACAAGCCGTCGGAGAGTTTCCCCAGCCAAACACGAGGCGTCAGCTCCGCGAGTTTCTTGGGCTGGTGAACTTTCATCGGTGCTTCGTTCCCCAGTGCGCGGCCATCCTGCATCCCCTTCACACCGACGACACGGCAACAGCTTTTCAACGGATCAAGGACAGTCTTGCTGATGCCAGACTCCTCGCATACCCCCAGCCGGGCATCCCGCAGTGCGTCATGGTCGACGCCTCGGACACAGCTGTGGGTGCCGCACTGCTGCAGCTGAACAACGGAATGTGGCGACCAACTGCTTTCTTCTCCAGAAAACTGACGCCCACTGAACGTCGTTACAGCACGTTCGGGCGCGAACTGCTGGCCGTCTGCGCAGCAATTAAGCACTTCCGTTATTTCCTGGAAGGAGTGGAATTTTTGGTATGACGGACCATAAACCGCTCACCTACACACTGCGATCTCCGACCTCAGACGGCAGCGCTCACACGGCGCGCGAGCTGCGCCAGATGTCCTACATTTCCGAATACACTACGGACATTCGCCACATCAAGGGAGTCGAGAAGGCGGTAGCGGACGCACTTTCACGCAGCCCACTCAGCACTCTTGGCTATGCCCCGCTGCCGCGAATCGATCTCGGAGGGCTGGCAGCGGCTCAGCGCGGTGACGCTGAACTGAGTCACCTGCAAACAACACCGACAGCGCTGAAGTTGGAGTGGCTGCCTCTCGCAGGAGCGGAAGAGACAGTGTGCTGCAACGTATCTACAGGCAGCGCTCGCCCATTCGTGCCCTCCCGTCTTCGTCGCAAGGTGTTCACGTCAATGCACACGCTGTCGCACCCAGGAATCCGAGCGACCCAGAAGCTGGTTACTGCCCGCTTCATTTGGCCTGGCATCAACCGCGACGTCCGGCAGTGGACACGCGAGTGTGTGTCGTGTCAGCGAGCCAAGGTCCAGCGTCATATTGTGACACCCTTGGCATCCTTTCCGACCCCGGACGTCCGCTTCGACCACATTCACGTCGACATTGTCGGACCTCTGCCACCTTGTGAAAGCCACTCATATCTTCTGACCATGGTCGACCACTTCACGCGTTGGGAAGCCGTCCCTATTCCAGACACGACCACGGAAACAGTCGCCCGCAACATCCTGCAGCGTTGGCTGTTTCGGTTCGGGGTGCCTTCCACCATTACAACGGACCGAGGCAGTGAATTTGAGTCGGCGCTGTTCGCGAGTTTTGCGCATCTGGTTGGTACCACCCGTATCAGGACGACGGCCTACCATCCGATGAGCAATGGCATGGTAGAGAGGTTCCATCGCCAGCTCAAGGCGGCCCTGATGGCCAACGAGGGACGCTCATGTGTCAAGGCGCTACCACTTGTTCTCCTGGGCATCCGGACCACGCTGAAAGCGGACATCGGCTGCAGCGCAGCTGAGCTGGTCTACGGTACAACACTCCGCCTACCCGGCCAGTTCTTCGTGCCAAGCCAACCGCAAGCCCAAATCGCCACCGGTGACTACGCGTCGCGGCTGCGCGATATCGTGAAGGAGCTCCGTGCTACGCCTCCCCGTCAGCCGGCAGCACGACCCATACATGTGAGCACGGACCTTGTGTCTTGCACGCATGTGTTTGTACGACACGATGCTGTGCGGCGCCCTCTTCAGCCCCCGTACGATGGGCCAGTTATGGTGCTGCACCGCAGAAACAAGATGATGACCATCGACAGGCGTGGCCGCCGAGATGTCGTGTCGATCGACCGCGTGAAACCGGCCCATATCGAACACTCTGCGACCACGGCACCCACCCCCGCCATGGCCGCACCTCCCGCAAGGCTCCCAGCTATGCCGAACATTCAACCCGCAGTTTTCACCACCCCCTCCAACACACGCAGCGGATGGCGCACCAGTGCCCCTGTTCGCCTGGACCTTTAATTTTTGACTTGTGGACTGCAACATGTTCACGCACTCTCTAGGGGGAGTGATGTAGTGGCCCCAAGCCACGTCCGAACGCGGCCCGAGCGGGGCGAACCGGATTTCCCTTCTCTCCCGCATCGGAGAGTTTCCCTTCCCCTGCAGCTCGGGAAGAGAAAGGACGACGGGGAAAGGGGGTGAGCTCGGGAGAGCGAAGAACTGCTAAAAATAAAGTTAATTGAATTTGGTACGCACGCCCGTCTGGTCTCCCTTCTCTCGACCTCGCGTGCAACCCAACAGCCTTTACTGCAAAGCACTGTTCACACATTTGCAAGTCCTGCAGTGCCTTGTGGAACACCGGTGGGCGATACTGCCGTTCCGCAAGGCACTGCAAGGCAAATCAGACTCAACTTTCGAATGTCGACGTGCTTACGGAATGCTGCAACAAATTTATCATACGCCGAGGGGAAAAAAAGGAAGTTGCGTGCCTGCGTGTGCTCATTGCCAGTGTTTTCTGCTCTGCTATGTACCCTGCTTGCGTGCTGTGATTTGCAAGCCAGCGCAAGAAATGTGTTTCCATGATTTGTTTGTGTGTTCAGCTGTGCGAGGTTGCGATTGAAACAACCAAGCAGTATAGACCGCCATTCTTTTCATCAAGCTAAGGCTTCGCTCAGCCGAACCGGGGACGATGACTGCTGTTGTTTACATGATTTTCGACAGCTTTGTGGAGTGGCTGTGTGTTTAAAATTGCAATCGCAAGTGCAAAAAGAAGTTACCGCAGACTATACTGTTAAAGGTTGCTGTTTAGAAATTTCAACTGGCAGGCTCTGGCTACGGCCACGTTAATATTCATTCAACATTGTTTGCCTTTCAACTTATTTTGTGATCATTTCATTTGCCAAACACGTTAGTGGCCGGTCACCTTACCAATGAAACTAATCTGCTGGTGTCTCCGGCGAAGAATTCCGTCAGGGCTACATGCAATGCACAACACAGTTTGTAGCCCGTTTTGACTGAAAGCTTCACACTGGGGAAACGTGGTTGTTGTCACAAATGCAGTGAAGGAATGCGATAGGATTGAGGGACAACAGGGGGATTCTCCAAGTTGACTGACTGACTGCATGAGCATATGTTTATATCGCCACCGTGTTTCCTCCACGCAGGCGACGGAGAAAACGATATAGAGACTGCTCGCGCTTGCCTAGTTTCTCTACAACGTCGAAATACGAGACACCCGGCAGCGAAGTGTCGATAGTGCCGGTGAGAGCGGCGGGACAACGACCAGCGCAGGATTGCGGCTTCGTCACTTTTATGCGTCGGTGTCTTTGCTTTCCGCTCTCTGCAGCTTCCACCGGGACGATAGCCGTGCCTAATTGTGCTAGCTTTGCGCACCACAGTTCGTAGGGTTCTCAGCGCCCGAGCGAAAGCTCGCGCAAAAGAACCGGCGAGCAGTCGAGTCGTTTGCAATCGACGGGATGGCTAAACGACAGCTGTGTGAATCGGGCCTGATACACGATAAAGACCTCAGCCGGCTTGCTCAAAGCAAATCTAACGTTCTTGAACGGCACGTAACAAAAATTTGAAACGTACCACATTCTATACAAACTTGATAAAAAATCAAACACTCACCTTCGACTCCTAGGACCGCCGTACCGCCGTACCGCTTTCAGGCAAAAGCAACATGGCGCTCGCCGTTTTGGGGTGTTGGGCTGGGATGTTTTCAGTGTTGTTTACACGCCTAGTCGTGTAAACCGAAACCGAAACACCAATTTTTACTACCCCAAGTAATTTTATGACGATTTATCACTCACAGAGCGTGTAGGAATATGCTAATGAGTGAAAATGGGGTGTAAACAGGGTGTAATATTACATTTTCGCTAACGAGTGTAGTCGCGTGGCAGCGAGACACAGCATGTTGCCATATTATCGCCACGTCAAACATGCGTCGCACGTCATTGGTGCTATTGTTTCTGTGGTGCAGCAGTCAGAAATCTAACACAGACCATTCTCCGCAAAACCATAAATCTGATCTCTGCGGTTTCAAGCAAAGGACTCACTCGTGCCGCAAGTCGCCGTACGTGCAAGCTCGTGAAAACAGCAACGGCAACAAAAAATGCTCTGGCTTGGGGAATTTCGGACAGGTCTAGACACCAGTTAGAAATCATTGAATGTAAATTGGGGGAAAACTGCCCTTTCAAATTTATATACTCAAATACGCCAACACCAAGATATTAACGCTTTATCCAAGGGTCCTAAAATTAATATAGGAGACGCTTCTAGTACGTGTTGCCATTCGTCATATTGCCGCGAGCGCAGCTGACTAAGTAGGCAGCGCGCTTGTGGGCTAACGGTTATCGCGCGTGCCTTCCACGCAGAAAGCCAGGGTTCGATTCTTGGCCGCGGGTACGCATTTTGTTGA
>JAZHYW010054108.1:0-37162 GCA_037355805.1 Ixodes ricinus | reverse complement strand
CAGTGACTTTAGTCAAGGCTAGCGTATACCTTCTATGGTGCTGCAGCTCACCAGAAGAATGTGGCCTCCTCTGCGACCCATTCACACGCGCTCTCGTGCGAAGGAGATACCTAAAGGCTGATTCACACACTTGCGTCAAGTCCCACCGATGCCCAACTGCAACGACTTGCGACGTGCGGGTTGCTATGGCAACAGCTGCGTCGGCTCCAACAAAAACGGTTTTTATTTCGTTTTGTTGGAGCCGACGAGTGTTGCCATAGCAACCCGTACGTCGCAAGCCGTTACAGTTTGACGCGGTCGGACACACGCAAGTGTGAATCGCCCTTAACGAAAAGTGACACGGTCGCGCGAGTGGTCTTGACGGCGTGAAGGCCGGTTCCACATGACGTATCAGTCAGCTACTTATCGTCTGCCGTGAGCAAGAGTTTTCGACAGTGCCATACAAATCTTGTGAACGCTCCACGCGCTTAGTGCAAAGTCAGTGGAATCTTGAATTTATCACTTCTAGTATGGGCGAAAACATAGTATTGCCGTCTTGCCAGCTGTCATCATCATAACATTATATCATTCGGAGCCGCCATATTGTTTTTTTTTACGTCTTCCAGCTTTAGACGTGGCGCATCAGCATTTAACTCTGTTTTTATGATATTAGGACAATGCAGTTGTGCACTCAACAGGGTGCTGTTTAGTTTCGGTTCAAAGAAGAACAGAAAGATGGCCACGCTGTCCAGGTAAAGTAATTGTCAGCAACGAGCAGTGGCGTAGCCAGGGGGGGGGGGGGGGGGCGTTTACGAGCTCCGGTTCCCCCCCCCGAAATCATGAAATCAGCCAACCCTATACACCTTTCCAAGAAACACTTGACCCCAGGGGCAGCGAACCGTTTTCTAGCCCAGTCACTGGGTTTGAGGCTAGACTCTCACCGGCGTCTCTGCTAACCCTAACCGAGTGAACTGTGATTTCGATAGAAGCAGCCTGCGTAGGCGAGGTTTCAAACACTGCTGGCGGCCAAAGTCTCGTCTTTTCCCGCTGTATTTTGTGTTTCATGAGGCATGTATCTTCCCAAGGAGATTGAGAAAGCATTGTATAACAATTAAAAAGCAAAACAAAAAAAATTAAAAAAAATGTAAGCTATTTTTTTGTTGGGTGCGCGCGCGACAGAACAAATGCAACTAAAATGTTAGTTGCCGTTTTTTTTTGTTTTGGACGGCGCCGCCCGATTAGCCGCGTGTCAAACGACAAAGTGCTTAGCTGTCGAAAATAATTTACAACAAAAGATAGCCGAAAGGCATGCATTTTTCACGCTCACACATAACCTGTTTACTGATGGACAGGACACGGACTTACAATTTAGAGAGTGTTAACATTCGAACAATATATTGTACGTACCACACGATGCATCGTTATCCGAAACGAATTTGTTCGAGGAAGATCTCAAATAGCACAGTCACCGTCGACGATCGGACGGAATCCAAGATGACTTCGTTTTGGGGCATGTTTTGAAGAAAGCTTCCTTTTTTTACAACAGCACCAAGGCAAAATAACGAACGCGACTGCCCCGCTTCCCACCCTAACCCGGACAGCTATTTCTGGAGATAACTGAGGATTCTACGCGGATTATCCCTGGGAGGGGAGAGAACGATTGTCATTGTTCGCAAAACCACGTCGAGGACCGGTAGACGTCTTTCGCCTCCTTCGTTTCCCGTAAATGTAGAGCAGAAACGCTTGAATGGCAGGCACTCACAAGCCCTGTTTCTCACAGTGGAAGATAACACAAAAACAAAACGCAGCACGCATAAAAAAAAAAATAAGTGAAAACTTTGAAGAGGGGTTAGAAAATGACGAATGCAAAACCGCAAAAACGTAAGTAGAAAAGCGCGCTTAGCGGGTTTTCACTAGTTCAAGAGAGTGGCAGAAACTTTCTAGCTAATAGAGGGCGCGAGAGTCACAGCAGTTGCATCAGCATCAGCAACATGGCGGCGGCCTAGGGAGCGTTTTAGAAAGGTGTATACTATACATATGCATTTCAACCCCCCCCCCCCCCCTTTGTATTTCAAGGCATGGACTGGGACATCCCGACCACCTCAGCCCTCCCTCCCCCCCCTTTTTTTCCGAAACAATTCCTTGCTACGCCACTGTCATCGAGCCTGGTCGCAAGACTCGTCACAGAAGCAGTGAACTGGGTCGCCCAGGTCTTCAGCGAAGATGTTCTGTGAAAGGTTCGTACTATACCCGTTTTCACCTCAAGGAAACAGCAATTTTTGCGCATTGTTCATACGTGGCGCGAAATAGTTCTTACGAGATTTGGTTATCGGAGGAAAAAGCGATGGTTTGGAACGTGTACGTCTGGATAAGATAACATATATATATTCTAACATTAACCTACATATCTCTTAATTATCCACATCAAAAGGGAAATTAGTAATGGTCCGCGTGGCGCCGGACTTTTTTTACTATGGTTCTTGAGGTGAAAACGGGTATAGGCTTGTAGCACGTTATCATATTTTAGAATTTTACATCTACGACTCCCACTTTGCCGGGACCATTGTCCCTCGGGCAGAAACTATCAGTCAGGGAACCCCTCCAATATGCCAGAAATTTGATCATTGATCGTGAGTACACCGATATACATAGCTTGCAAGTGTCGCCATTGATGAGTACCATGGGCGTACCAACCTGGGGGGCAAGGCATGTGTTTTGCCCTACAACCGCTTCGTGTTTCAAAAGTAGCGCTGTTCGTCGATGCACGAGGCACGTGCAACGTGCAGCCCTTGGCACTCCGTCCTTAGCTTTATCGGAGAAAGAACTACATTATTTAGACAGAAGGAGTTTTCGACAGTAAGCCAGTATATAACCACTGGTTTCTTTTCTTTTTGTTTACTTTTGATATTATTTAACAATTAATTTTTGTAACTTTTGAACTTTTTGCACCACACAAACTATTTACGCCAAGAGCGTAGTCGACAGTAGACCAGCATATCACCTGGTTTATATACGTTCGTGATTAATTTTGTAATTATTTTTGTATATTTGTGTAACTCTTGGACTCGGCTGCATCAGTATTACTCTCCTTATTTTCCTCTTCTTTTTCTTCTATTTATATTTCTGTTCATTTTTGTGTCCACTTTTTTCGCCTTTCCTTTCTTTGCCTTGTCTTTCCCCTTTTCTTCCTTGGCAACCTATTCCTTGGGGTCGAAGAAGAGGAAGTTTTAAAATACAAATCAGTTGATAGTTCAGCGCTGTGTGAGTGTTTGTTTGTGAGTGTTTGGATTTTGAGTAACTGTCTGCCTGTGCGCTGGTTAATTATGATGCCTTACCAACTCGCCCAATCTGCAGTACTAGCAGCCCTTGGGTAGATCATGGCGGCACAGCGCAGCACTGAGCTAGATTTCAGACGCCATGAATTTCCCAGAAGTGGCGCGCGGCACGTGCCTCGAGCATTTCTACAACAATGAATAGCGCCACTTTTCCCAGGATAGACGGGGCTTTATCTCCCCCCCCCCCTGAAACAGCCGCCACTGGGCAGGGCAAACACGGGCCGGCGGCGCCCAATGGATACCAAGGGCACCTCCCCCGGCCCTGGGGGGGGAGGTCTGGATTTGCCCCTCCACTCTGAAAGAAGTTGGTAGGCCACTGATGGGTACTGACGGTTATTACTTGCTGTTTTCTTCGAATCCCGCAGAAAAGCACACCGGAGAAAAAGCTCACCGGAGAAAAGCTCACCGGAGATAAGCTCACCGGAGAAAAGCTCACCGCAAAACTGGCGGAAGCGGAGAAATGCTCACCAGCCATAGAGCGTATGCGGAGAAAAGCGCAGCGATTTTTTTTTCTTCTTTTTATATAGAGGCTGTTGGATCACGCGTAACATATGTCAATTTATTATCATTAAAAATCGCCGGCTTTGTAAAAACGAAAATGTTCTTTTTGTAATATTTGTTAAGCTTATTGGGTATATTGTTCCCAAATCAATAATTGCGGGTGAGTGTTTTCTGTGGCTTACTCTCTAAGCAACGAAAGCCTAACTGAAAACTTGATAAACTTGAAGAACAGGAAAAAGTTCGAAAACCTAATAATCTCTGCCTAAAACCTAAAAATCCAAACTGTTAATGCCGAAAATCCTGAAGTGCATGCGCAACAACGCGGTGCCTGAAATTCTTTCTGAAGCGTTTGTTAACCTTTGAAAACAGGATAAAACAGTCAGTAGGATATCGAGGCTTCTTTCTTCCACGGACATGCACGTTTTCTCGCCGTTCGTGCTGGTGTTTCCACACGTTGCCTTTGTGTGATAGTGCCTTTCTACGGCGAGCCAGCCATGACGTTCAGAGCTGCACACTGGCACCGTTGTTACTCGTGACCTATATAAGAACTAGTCTTCTGTAAGGTAGCGCGAGTTGGTAAAGGTCATGCATGATGAAAACCGCTCGACGACTACGGAGTGAAGACAACAAACACGACAGGACGAAGCTGTTCTCGCAACTAAAGTTTTGTTAGTGAAATTAACAGAAAGAAAACAGCGTAGCCGACACTGATTACATCGACAAACACGTACTTATCCATTAGGCACTACACAATATTTGGAGCTGAAATGGTTCACACACCGCTATCCATATTAGCTCGCAAAAGAACAAACCTCTTTATCTGACAGAGCTACTGACGGCGCACTGTCAGCTGTCAATAAAGCGGTGTCTTTTTTTACCGGTTTACGATGCTCTGATTTTATACTTGCGGCTTCAATAATATACAAAATGGGTGATTACAAATTTTTAAGGAATTATTAAATAAGCCCAATGAACTTCAAGAATATTACAAAAAATAGGACATATTTTTAATGAAGTGATGAATGCGAATTGTGTTAAATTGCCACGTTTGACGCAGAATCCCCTAAGTTAAAAAATCGATGAGCTTTTCTCCGCATCCGCTCAAAGGCAGGTGAGCTTTTCTCCGCATCTGCCGGTTTTGCGGTGAGCTTTTCTCCGGTGAGCTTATATCCGGTGAGCTTTTCTCCGGTGAGCTCTTCTCCGCCGCCCGTTTTCTTCGAAGTACAATTCCTGCGGTATGAAATTAACACGGCGAACCGAACGCTCGTGGCGCATAAAATATTACATGGCCACGAATGACGTCACAGCAGATTCTCGTTTTGCCTCCTCCTTCCTTTTTTTAGTATTTACAGGTTGAAATGTTTTATTCTTTTTCGTCGCCCATACCGGTATCCGGTATGGGCGACGATGCTCAATAAAAGTATCAGGTGGCTGCGGACGAGAATAATGTACATATGTGTGAACAGGCTTTTCGAGCACAGTGGAAGCTGCGCCAGCGTTGACTGTGCAGCACGAAATAGTTGACGGCGAGAAATGCAAATGGCTGTCGTAATTCTGTTCTCGTTAAAATTATTAAAATTCGCTTTCGCACACAGAAAACGGTTGAAGGGGCTTGAAGCGTGAGTGAAATGAACTGCATTTGTGTAGTTTATGAGCGGCATGTAAAGTTATTTCTAGAAAATGAAAGAAAACGAAAGGTAAAACGTACGTCTTCTGAGCGCAGTCGGATGGAACGCTAGGTCTTCCTGCCCTCTTGACCGTTCGCGTGACCAGAAACTATTTTGGCCACCGGCGAGAGTACATAGCCCCATTGGTCAGCAAACAGCCACACAAGTATTGTCGACAAGTTGTTTTGGTGGCGCCACCTCGCAGGCGCACTCCTGTGACGGAGCTGGTAGGAAGCGAGCAGACGACGCGCTTTGTCAAAGCACAGAGTGGCTATGTGGTTTGCATTTATGCCGATTAAAAAAGGTTTATTTTCTAAAGCAACGTGTATGACGTTTTTCTGAGTGATCTTTCTAATGAATAAACAGCGCCTCGAAGTTGCTTTTTATATTAAAGAGACTTTAGGATGTTTAAAAACAAGCCTGGAGCTTCACATTACAGCTTGCGCGGCTGCCTCAGGGCTATTCACAGCCTCTCTGATTTAATTTCTTTTCGAAGCTGTACAGACTGTTGTAGAGAAAGGTTTTGAATTCGCCAAAATAAATGACGTGCTGGCTTCTTAGCTATGCACGCGCGCACAGTTGTGTTGCAAAGCGCCGCACACTTGTTTTAGCTACATATGAGCTTGCCGATACCGACGCTTCTATCCAACGTGGGACTCGACAGTTGCTGACGGGCAAATGCTCGTCAGCAACTGGCGCTCAACTCCTCCCGCATCGAATACGTGGCAAAGTAGTTTGCCACATTGTGACTTCTGCTCAAAAGAAAAGCAGACATTTTCATAAATTCTTAAATATTTGGACATGGCCCGGAAAATTCACGCGATTGATTAATTTGTTCTATACAATTTTTACGAAGAATTGTTTACAAACTTGAAATTGTTTGCTGAGAAGGCATCATACATTATGCGCATTTGGGTATGCAGAATTATGGTAATTCATAGCAGGTGTATAACTCATATTTTGGGACGCTCATGTGTCATCGACTTAGTACTAGATTTAAGACTTCGATCGTGAAGCGTTCTTGCATGTTTTGCGTCGACCGGGTAAATAAGCAGGGATTTAATATAAACGACACCGGAAACCAGCCACCGCTTCTTCCTGTCAGTTATTGTGAGAATATGTTTGTTTATAAGTTTGCAAAATAAAAAAGGCAGCTTATTGGAACTAATAAGAGACCAGTACTCACAGAACACACCGGAACCAACAGGAAACACGGAGTCGCTTTCACTGAAATGTAAGTACTACACACGCGAGAGGTTCTCGAATTTCGCTTTTCTATTTTTAATTTGATGAGTCATTCATTTCTGAGTTGTGTTTTGTCCGAATCATAATAAAAAGGGCACCCTGTTCGCCGTGGTAGATGTTGTAGTGGGGCAAAGCGCTTGATATTCTATTTTCATCATCCAGCTTTTTGTACTGGGTTAGAGAACAGCACACCACCATTCCAGCGCTTCGACACCTCAGCGCCAAAAGTGTTTGTTAGCGCGACTACGCGTTTCAAGCTTTGGTAAAAATGTCCTACTACAAATATCACTTCACCAAATAAACACAACACGAAGAACCTAGAGTGCCTTCATACACACGCGCGCTTTTTGCTTGAGTGGTGACATCGCAGCCATTTTTACGCCCAGTCGTTTTTTTATGTATTTTGAACTGCACGCAATCCGGTGTCACTCAGCTCGAGCGCGTGTCTTTGGCTAATGCAGAGACGCCATTTTAGCGCCCAAGTCACGCACCGAGTGCGCGAGAGCGTCACGCGCTGACACATTCAGTGCAACAATGGATGTCTTCACCCTGAGACAGACAGACATGTAGGCACCCTAGAAGAACCGGCATTGCCGCGCGTTACACAAACAGCGGATGAAGCGACCTGACGAGCCGAGGGATTCAAAATCTGCGCGGTCTGTCCCAGTGTGTCCTACCTGTGACGTCACAAACAATGATGATGATAGCTAGAGAAGCGTCCCCTGTATTTTGCACGCGCCGCCAATGGGCAAACGAGGGCGTGTTTGAAAACAGATCTTTTTCGTGTACTCTCGTGCCCAGCCACCTAATAAGCGTATCCGGTATGGGCGACGAATAAATAATAAAAGGTTTAACCTGCAAATAGTGAAAAAATAGAGGAGAGGCAAAATGAGAATGTGTGATGGCTACACTTACATCCTAAATGTCATCTATTGTCATGGCGACGGCGAAACAATGTTTTTGCCCATACTGGAAGTGACGACAATTCAAGATGGCGGCGCCCTTGCTAAAAGGTCTATATGTATTTCAATTTTGGAATACGCGGGGTGCGTATGGGACCCATACAGGAAGCAGCAGGTTGCGCAAAATGAATGGATACAAAATCTGGCACTTCGGTTTTTCTGAATATAGGCTCACCTAGGGTGCCTCAATGTCCTTCTGTTTAGGGTGATGCCACCCTTTGTAGTACCGATGCCGACAGCACGCGCTCACCGGGAAAAATACAAAGAAATCGACGAAAACAAAATGTCGCCATAACACAGTCAGTGCCACAGACTCGTGCAGGGACACGCTCTTTCACGCGCTTCTGAACAAAAAGGAAAATAAAAGTGTGGGACAAAATGGCAGGATGACTCCACCCTAAGCAAAGCGCACATGAAGGCACCCTAGGCTCACCGAGTCAGTTACGGCAATGAGAAATGAAGTGCGGCTTGACTGTTTAGAGAAAAGAAGGAAAGTGTTTAGATTACAGGAATTATACGCTGTGGTTAATGGCTTGACAAAGATCAATCCTGAAGTGTACATTTTACCTTCAACATCACGCTCCAAAAGAACGAGCAATACTAAAGCAATTGCACCCTACCAGTACAGAAACGATGTCTTTAAATACTCTTTCTTTTGTCGGACTATTATTGAGTTGAACACCCTGCCAGACCAAGTTGTCAATTGTCGGAGTCCTGAATTATCTGAAGCACAGCTGAATGAATTGTTTAGTTACGTGTTGCATGTGGAAATGTATATTTTGAGCATGCGTGGGTAGCTACAACCTACCTGCGCTAGCTTCACACGGTGAGGGCATGATTGAGGTCCTTATTTTCTGTGTGTTGTTTTCCCTCCTGTGTAGACCGACAGGTCCACAGTATTTCAAATACATAAAATAAATAAAAATAAATATGTCCCCTGTCCATAGGCGTACCAACCCGGGGGGGGGGGGGGGGGGGGGCAAGGGTTGTGTTTTGCCCCCCCTGAAACATCCGCCATTGGGCAGGGCGAACACTGGCCGGCGGCGCCCAAGGGATACCAAGGGCACCGCCCCCCGGCACTGGGGGGAGGGGGGGGGGGGTCTGGTTTGCCCGCTCACTCAAAAACAAGTTGGTACGCCACTGCCTTTGTCGCTTCTTCATTTCTAAAAACGGCCGCTGCCATGGCGTTCTCGCAAGGGCATGAAGCTGGATCGCTCCTGGCATCACCATCCCTTCCGTGTGTCTCCGGCAAGCGAGCAAATAAACATGATGGACAACAGTTTCCTGTATCATTTGTTCGAAATGCTGCGGGGAACCAGCTCTTTGCACGAAGTTCATACCATCCAGCGAGCAACAGGAAAGTGGAAAACGTTTCTAGGATTGGGTGTCGACTGCGCCGCCCTGTGTTAGCTTTTTCCATCAGAGTCCCATTCCCTCTCAACATTACGGATGACCCTCGGGCTCTTTCAGCCTTGTTTCAGCTTAAACGTCGGGTTAGTTTGAATGTCAAGGTACCGGGGTCGTTTTCTATGTAAGCTTTTCTTTTTCTTTTTTTTTCTTTTTTACTTTGCATTTAATTATGGCGTTATTAGAGTCGTTTTCCTAAAATTTACCTTGAAAACCCATTTCCTGTTCCTGCGTAGGATATTATGGACAATTAAGCGTGCGTACGCTCAACACGGTACTATTTGGGCGTGACAAGTGGAAGTTCTTTTTTAGACTTGCAAACCGTAACATCGTCCTACTTGTCATTGTTTGAGCGAAATTAAATGCGCGGGTGAGATTGTGCCAGCCGTGGAACAGTCACTGCAATTATTATCTTACGTTCGTCCTTTGGTTTCTAAAATCATTTCTAAACCAAAAAACGGAAGATTTATTTTCTCGAGTGAGTACTTTTCCTTTACCCAGCGCTGTGTTTTTATTGCGGGAGTGTGAAAAATTATCGACAATCGTGTCGTACGCTCAGTTATTGAGAAGAAACCTCAAATAACATTGGGCCGATTAATGCCTATGTTAGCATAATTTCACATATAAGGCTTCATATTATATGCCTAAATGATAACGACTGCGAAAAATAAATAATTCAAGAGCATTTTCCGCCCGCCGTCCATGGTAGAGGCAACACTCGAAATCGTCATCTTTTTCACCCATCTGAGTAATCGTGCGTTATTATAGCAGCAAGAAGAAAAACAACTAATTCTTCGTTTCTACAAATCTATCTCGCTCCGCATCTCGAGCGCAGTGCGTCAATGTTATTGTTCGTCGCTGGTCTAGCTATAGCCTCGAAGCCAATAGCCAAGCAGGGGTGCACGTCCACAAGGCCATCGTCGGACGTGCAGCTCGTTCCCATTGTTGGCCCGCCAATTACCCGAAGGAAACAAAGTGCGGAGGTCCACACATCCCGGATGATGATGATGGGGCGACAACAGCTTGTTTTTCATAAAAGGAAGGGAAACAAAACACATACGCCTACGCCATTCGGCTAAAATCGCAAGGACGTTACGCAATGGCTCCAAGTCGACTCAGCGATTGATCTTACACAATGGCAGAAATGAAAATGAAGAACACGTGAAGATTCCAGCATGCCTGATCTTATCCGATGCATTTCGTTCAACCCTAAGCTGAGCGCCCGGTGGGAGCATACGCGCTCGGCGGTCCAATCGCCCTCCTCCCTTTCGTCACCTGTCCACGCTCTTTGTACGTGGGTATATGGACGGAAGCGTGATCACGGGGTGAAAAATAGACGCGCGGCTGGTCCAACGAGCAGGTAGCTTCCACCGCACGGTCAGCTTAGGGGTGAACGTTGTGCGAGGCAGCGGGGGAAAGAGGCATGGAAGGGGAGAGCCTTCGACGTACAACCGCGTCCCAGGTTTCTTGGCACTCGTCGCAAATTTTCTTTCCAAAGACGCTTTTGAGCACTCGTGCCAAGATCGGAGCAGAGCCATTCCGGCGGCTAGGGTAAGTACACATTTCCAAACAGAGCTTCGTGCGCGGGCGACAATAATAGACAGTTTAAGAAGGAAGTTTCGATGACTTCGAAAACGATACCCGACTCTTCGCCGCCGCCGCCTTTGCACATGCATCGTGTCGTTATCGGTGCGTATCGGAGATATCGAAGCGATCTACTAATACTCTCTAATTATCGGTCGTAACGGTCAGTTTAGTTCGATCTAGAGTCACTGAATCGGCTAACCGCTTCGGAGATAGCGACACTTCACCCATCCTGGCGCTCAAAATCATGGTTGCCAGTTTTCCGACCCTTCACCTGAAATGGAAGGAAACGCTTGTCGGTCTTCCAGAAGCGTTAAAAGAATCCGCGACGGAGCAAAACGAGATTGTCATAGGGTTTCCTGACGCCGTATCCGATGCTGAGAAAATCGCCATTTCGAGCCGGAGAATGATTGCCATATGCGTCCGTTCAGCGCTGTACGCACCGAAATGGCGGTGCCCGCAGGAAGATCGGGGAATGACGTGCCCCTACTCTAAGCGAATTTCTATTTAGTGGCTCTATTCTTATTTAATGACACAGGCGTGAAAGCGAAACGATCTCCTCTGGGTGGGTACAAACGTTTCGGTAGATAAACAAAAGGTATAAGACCAAAAAAACGTTTGAGGTTGTTTATGCAAAATGTTGTTAATTTGAACCTTTTAGAAGTACTGAAAGCGCGAAGGGATCTTCCCGAAACCGGTCCAACGAATGTACGCGTTTGCGTAGGACGCGCGGTATCATTTTCGAGTGCAAAAAGGCCGGTATATGAGAAAGGTATACAAAGGGTCAATTCGGCACAATTGTACCTCCGCAATTTTTCTTGTTATTGTTTTTTTTTATTCAGCTGCCATGACTTGTCAAAATTACTAACTGACGTAACTCTGAGCCGCCCTATGCCCTGAAGGAAATGTGCTCGGCCGCTACCACCTCTACACTAGTATTCAACTAAAAAAACCGCAGAAAAAAAATACAAAAAAAAATTGAGTCCGGCTTTTTGCGGAGCATAACTCATTTACTTATTTATCTGACGAAATCAAGACACATGTGGGCGAATTTTGTATTAGCTTGCTGTTATTTTAGTAGAACGTACACGTTCCGAAAACCAGAAGCATGGTTTCTTCGTCCGATACCTAGATAGTAGAGAGTTTTAGTAGATCGTTCCGATACCTCCGACACCCCCGATAACAATACTATATATGTAAGCGCAAAGGCGGAGGCAGAGTATCGGGTATCATTATCGGAGTCATCGGAACGATCTACTAAAACTCTCTATTGTAAGAACTACCTCGTACAGCGCATAAATAGTGCAAAAATCTTCTCTCTCTTTTTTTTTATTTTTTAGAACGAGTAGGAAGGCTTAGTTGTGCACTACTTTTACAATGTTCACTATACATCGTTTCCCATTATGTTCGAGAGCAGCCGGACCTAATGTGAAAATGAGTATTGACTCAGACTACTCTCTCAGGACGGCTTCGCGGATTTCCAAGCAAAAGGCTCTCTTCTTTTCTTTTTCACTTTTTACAAACACGTCTGTTCGAGCTATGTACAGTCGCCGCGGGAGTTAATAGCTCCACGCGAGCGCGCGTCTTTCTTCCGAGGGCGCTTGACTGGTGGCTTGCGATAGAAATAGAGATGACGTCAGGGCGAGTCCATGCAGAGTGGACGGGAAGCTGTCTCAATTCAAGGGAATCGTTGTTATCATCCGCCTGCGGAGTGTGTAGTTCGAATGAAAATGGGAGATGATTCCGCAGTGTCATCTCCAATTTTCATTCGAACTACGCTCACCGCCCCGCAGATGATAACAGCGGTTCCCTTGAATCGAGACGGCTTCCCCGCCCACTCCGCGTGGACTCGCCCTGACGTCATCTCTAGTTCTTTCGCAAGCCGCCAGTCAAGCGCCCCTCGGAGAACGCGCGCTCGCGTGGAGCTATTAACTCCCGCGGCGACTGTACATCACACGATGGCCCACCGGGTTTCCGTCAATAGCCTCCAGATTTGACACAGATGCAGTTTTCACATGCTAATCGTGGCTGGGAGACCGTGGAAGTCGGTCAATAGAGAGGGATCCTGCTGCCCCGCTGCATCAAAAAACATGCTAACAGGATCACCACGTGCAAGACTGAGCAGAACTTTCCATGCCCATGTCCTGCTGTGTTGAATACATCGGCCAAACGGGTCGCTGCGAAAACCACCGGCTCCGGGAGCATCCCAAAGAAGTAGAGGACGCCGCACCCAACAGTCAGCACCCGATAGACACGCAAAGACGGGAACGTCGCGGCTGCTCTTCCGACTTTGCCGCCACGACGACGCTGGTCATTCTTCGTGACCGCGTCGGAAGGAAGATTATAAAAGCCTTTCGAATGGTGACGAACCCGCAAATCATAGGCTCATCGCCTCTTTTACTCAGAAAGACTTCAGGGCCATGGCATCTCGACTAATGCCCTTTTATGCCCAAATCCCCCCCCCCCCCCGCTGTTTCTTCCAAAGCTTGAAAGGCGTGTCATCAGCAAATAATTTCCTCCCCCCCCCTCGAAAAAAAATTTCTGGCTACAGGCCTGCCCATGATGATAATACCATCATCATGAATTGCTTATTTCTTTTAGAATTGTTTCATTATTATTTTCTAATGTTGTCTGCGGCTCTCAAAGATTAAATTAAAACTAACGCAAAAGACAGAAAGCGAGGCTTTGTTTTATTACTTTATAAATTGAAACTCCGTTTTAGCTATCGCCATAATAGGGAGTTTTCGTAGACCGCGTTTCCCCTTCCGCTAAGCCCTCCGCTACGAAGAAGTTGCTACCGCGCCTGCGCGCCGATGGCCTTGACTGTAGAGTTCCGGGTATCGTAGCGGGTTGCGGAGGAGCGTTGCGGAATGGCGAAAACGGTCTACGAAAACTCCTTAATTCACGTATAGTAGTACGTGAGTATAGCGGTGGCTGCCGACGAGGCAGTTTCGTAACTCTAAATCTTCCTGCGAAACCCCCAACGCCAGAAGAAGCACGTATAAATGGGGCAGGCAGTTCAATGCTTATTCATAAAAACTGTAGCTTTAAATGTTTTTCAGCGACTGTTATTTTATGTTTGTTCCCAATTTTAACGTCACAAGACGTCAATGTATATAGTTAGGCCTGAAGAACGGGAAGCTTGACCATTTATTCCTTACTGGACTTCCGGGTACGGCATGATTAGGTTACACAATCTACTGTCACTTAGTTGAAAACAGAATGCTCCGCCCTCGCGCTGAGGACCCGGCCACCTGACACGGGGGACTCGCGTCATGAACTTCTGAAACTGGGGCTTTTGAAAGCAGTGCGAAAAGGGTGGGGCGTGTGTCTGCGGGGCATTTGACACGGGGCTTCTGACATCGCGTGCTTTCGTGCATATTTCTTGCAGTCTGAAACATGTGTTACGTGGTATTTATGCGTAGCATCACGCTCGAACGATCATCCTCCGGCACCGCATACATTTACGTGCCAATTAGTTCGTATTCGAGCATCCAGTTCCATTGTTCTAACTGCGCAGTCGTCAGGGGACATACCGGTTACTGAAAATTGCGGTTTGTACATTATCATATCCTTCCCGGCACCGTCGATAAAACCAATTGTCCGACGCACGAGTCGCCCTATCACGAATGTTGCTGTAGGAGCAATCATCCTGTTACCAGTCGACCTGTGTCGAGTGCGCATGGGAAGAATCGTCCTCATCACGATGGGCCCGTACCGAGCGCACGGGGTACTTTAAAGGGATACTTCAACGAAATTTGAAATATATCCGTCGTGTTCAAAAATATGTTGAATATGATCCACAATATCCGTAAATGACAATCGCACATTTGTATTTTGAGCCTGGTGGCTGTATTTTTCGTTATAAACGGCCCACTCTGGCAAGCGCTCGGAGAAGGCCCAGCTTAGAGCACGTGACATCCGACGCAATCGTGACGTAGGTCGTCTCGGGCAACGATTGGTCTTGGACGAGCAAAGCTATAGGGCGAGGCTGACGTCGAGAGGATGGCCTAGTCGTTCCAGCCACCGAAGCGGCTGCTTTTGTACGAATTTTGAGTGACGGGTTAATCTTCTATAATCTTGTAGGGGGACAATAGCGACTTCTGGGTCACACAAAAGAGATTCTCGTGAAGAGGAGAGTTCCTCCTTCCCCTCTTCTCTCGTCGTGGCCGAAAGCGAGACAATTCGCGACTCCAGCGAAATCGACGCCGCGTAGCGGCAGCGCCGAGAAGCTCAGAGAGGAGGTCGTTTCGACTCTGTCGTCTGCTATCTCTGCTTGGTTCTCGCATAGGCAGCATAGAAACAAACATCGTTCCCAGTAATTATTTTTATGCTTCCGCCGTGTCATTCCTACGCACTGACAAGAAGAAGGTTTCTACCGTCGAAAAATCGCTTTGCTTTCATATGTAAGACCGATTTTACGCTGCAGTGCAAGACATTTATGGTGGTCCGCGTGTTGAACGACGAAAACGACCTCCTTTCGTCCGCCATTTCGCCTGACCGGCGCGCCCCCTATAGTTCGCTGGAGTCGCGAATAACCGTCACTGCCTCTCAAGGTTCCTAGACGGGCATTATAAACGAGGCATTAGCGACATCCACCAGGTGCTCTTTTGCTAATCGTTTAATTCGTTTTAAAATTCCTTGTCGTGTCTTTTTAACAAGATATTGGTGTGTCCGATGTGATACTGCTCCTTTGAACACATATAGACCATAAAATAAGCGCCCAAATTTCGTTGTAGTATCCCTTTAAACAGATCAAAAGACGCAGTCTTAAATTTGAGATGGTGTGTTTGTGCTTGTCTGTTTTCTTTTTTTTTTTTTATTTGTTTGCAGTCTCGGATTTTTTATTGCGGATTTAATTCCTGAAGCTTGTCTACGTTTTTCTTTTTTTCACTTTTATCGTAAAGTATTGTCAGACGCGTGTACAGGGTGTCACAAAGAAAATTTACACGGTCTTTTTAACCGCAAAACTAAACTAGGCATCGCCGAACGCTCATTCTCCGCCCAAAGGTAGAGCTAGAGGTCACAACCAGATGCCAAAGTTTCAGCCCGATCCGATAACTTAATCAAAAAAGTTATAAGTGATTTTCTGAAAATTTCAATGGGAAAATGGCGGCCGACGGAGTTTTCAAACACATGGGGCTCTATGGCACCAGAAACCGAAAACGGGCAAAAATGGGCTCCATTTTCCCATTGAAATTTTCAGAAAATCACTTATAACTTTTGATTAAGTTATCGGATCGCGTTGAAACTTTGGCATCTGGTTGTGACCTCAGCTCTACGGGCGGAGAATGGGTGTTCGGCTGATGCCTAGTTTATTTGCGGTAAAAAAGACCTGTGTAATATTCTCTTTTGTGACACCCTGTACATCCTGGCTGACAAAGACTTGAAAAAGTCGGTGGGCGGTGTCTGAGATCTCAAACCCGACTATGAAAGAGAACTAAGAGGGGGAAGGAAAAAACGCAGCCACCGCTGCAGCATGCGCATAGGATGCAGCGGCGACACCAACTGACCATAAAATAAGTGAAAGCGAAGACAATTTTAAATTACAGGAAGCACTCACTGCTATCCAATGCTGGACAAAATAAAATGGCAAATGGCATTCAATTTCAATGAAGCAGTTGTGATGATTACAAAATGTTAAAGAAAAAACTATTCAGTTTACTTTCTTGGTGGGCTATGGGTAAACCGTGTAGAAAAATATAAATATTTAGGGCTTCTGTCTGATAATAAGGTCAGCTGGAAGTTGGAACCAACGCTTAGAAAGAAGCAGTCAATAAAGCCAGTGGCACTTTGTTTGCACTGAGAATGAACTAATTGGTTGAGCGTGATACTAAGCTCTTAGCCAATAGACGCATTAAAGGGGCCCTGCAATCATAATTAAGCGTCTACCCTTTTTGCGGTTTCCACGTCTCTTGGGGTTCGGGCAAGCCAGCGGGCACGGAGAGAGTCACTAAATATCAGTGCGTCATATTTTAACCGGACGACGCGGAAACCTCCTCCACCGACGGGGGCGACCCGCGGTACCGAAAGCGCGCGTAATGTGACGTCTTAGGTCCTGGGCTTACTACTGGTCAGAGCCGCTAAAAGCTTCTTTTTAGTCGAAATACAAAATATAAGTGGCGCGAACCGTTTCAATTATATATAAAAGTAGTTTTTGTTCAGTATTTGAGATCAGAAAAGAAACAAATGCAGTTTATAAAGTACAGAAACAAGAAATGATCCGTCGACATACCCGCCACCAATCGGTGGAAAAGGCGGCGCCTACTAGAAAGGAGAGTGGGAGTAGTGGGATCAGGCGCCGACACGGAAAGGTCCCGGATGTACGCGGCGGCGCTGCGGCCGTAGGGACCGAAGGACCCGGCCGGCTCTGAGCGTTCCCAAGGCCTTCGGTGAGCAGCTTTGTCTTGCGGTTTGGCCGTTTCGCGGTATGGCAGCGCGAAGTGGCTCCCATTCTGAACTGATCTTTACCCCGTGTTTGCTGTCGTTTGTGGCCAACGAAGTGTCATGCCGAGTTTGTGTTTAATCGCGCAGCAAATGCAATGAGAGCCGCTCTAGCTGCCCGCTACACACAGCCTATCCAGAACATGGTTTAGTGGCGCCCTCTCGCGCCGTCGACACGGAGTACGGCAGCCGTGAGCGCTCGCTCCAGCTCACCACCCCTCGTCTAGTTCACGGCCACTCAAGCAACCAAGGACGTCATGAAGGAGGTTATTTTTTGCTTGTTTTTGTAATTTTAATTTGCCTATAACTTCTAAAATAAATCGAAATTCGAGAAAAGAATAATGTCGATTAAGTTACTACGTTCAGTGCGCTCAGGTTTGGTGCAAATTAAAAATTAGTAAAAAAGCCATTGCAGGGGCCCCTTTAAACACGCACCAGATTGAGCCGCCATTGCCGACCCCTTGACTTACCGAGATGCCAAACCACTAAAGCGGGCATTGACGAGCTTTCATAAAGAACTATGCTAGGGAGGAAGATAGAGTAGCACAAAAAGTGGCAATGACCTGTCCTACTGTGGCAATGATGAAGCGAAGCGAACAGAATAAAAGGAAACAAAAACTGAAGGTCCGTTATTGCGTCGCCCATACACAGCTGCCTACTGTAAATTATTTGAGTTCAGTATGCTGCCATTTGGCTAAGGGTGGAGTTAGTGACGTCAGCGTCACTGGGGTCCAACACCCCTCCCCCTTTCCCCCCCCCCCTTTTCACTGCCCAGCTGTACCCCCTGAGCTCTACATCCGAGGTGCTCCCCCCCCTCCCCCCTTTGTGACGCCGCTGGGTGCAGTTAACAGAGCGTATTCATAAAGCTCGCTGCTTGGCTTATTTTTAATGCTATTGATACGAGATTATCATGCGCCCAATTAGTTAGAAAAGCCCAGCTTCCGACTTTACAAACAAAAGTTATCTTTAACAGACTGAAAACTTTTACAAAATCATAAACGGCACCCTTCGTGTACAGAGCTCGAACTACTTAAAAATCTAAAGTCCAGGTCCTCACGAAGAAATCATTGCCGAGCATTAACACAACACGGGTTTAAAAATGACTGCTTTAGATTTTTTCTTCCCTCGGTCAATTCAGAATGGACTTAGACGACTTTCGATCCCTTTGTAGATGCTATCGAATTGCACTTTTTTGTATTCTGTAACCACTTATACAATAGCTTCTTGAATGGAGCTGGTAGTATTACCAAATAAGTAAATAAATAAATAAAAGACGCGAGACAACGCCAGCGATAAGCAACAATCGCCTCGCTACAATATGCGAACTCGGTAAAACTAATAGGGAGTTTTCGTAGACCGCGTTCTCCCCTCCGCTAAGCTCCGCTAAAGCCCTCCGCAACGAAGAAGCCGCTACAGCGCCTGCGCGCCAATGGCCTTGGCTGTAGAAACCCGGATCTCGTAGCGGGTTGCGGACAGCGTTGCGGGACAGCGGAAACGATCTACGAAAGCTCCCTAATATCCGGAGTTTCCCGCTAAGGCAGCCCCAGTAGGTGGCGAAATGCCACATTAGGGAAAGTGCAAAGCAAAAAAAAATGCGTCGACATCCACCTTTCAACGGATGCACCGGCTGCATTTTTCGCGATCGCGTCTGCCACCATTGTTTCTTGGCAAGCAGGGACTTATAAAGAAGGTCACCCCAACTTTCTCCCGGATCCTCCCGTGGAGGGGAGCAAATCTCCAAAACTACGGTATCCGAGGGAAAGGGCAGGCTTAACGGCCGGTGGTCACTTTCTTGTGTTTTTTTTGGGTTTTTTTTTCTTTTTCTTTCTTTTTTTTTCTCTTTTTTTTTTTTGTTCAAATTTACGTGTTTGTGTACCACCCCGTCACCGCAGGGGCCCGGTGTTAGCCGTCGTCACAAGTCGCAGGACGACTCCGCAGAAACATCTACAGAGGGTTACAACCTAGGACGGGGCTTCGCGCCTTTCGGGGAGCTGCTGTTTTCTGGCTCCGGCACTTCAGTGACGTTCAAGGACCACGTTTGCTCGCGACTTCTCCAAGCTGGCCCCACGACACCGGGCGGGCGCGGGAAAAGCCAAAGACCCGCAAACATCGCGCCCACGGGGCCGACAGCGGGGCAAAGAGGGACTGTTCTCCCATCGTGAAAGCGATCCTCGAGGCGACGGACAACTGGCCGGCCAGGGACCGGGTCTTCCCGTTCTTCCCCGTGACGAGTGTCGAGGGCTCCACGAAACTAACCAGCCAAGGACACTGCGCCACGGTGAGCGACGGACTACAATGCCGAAAACGGCACAAAACACGTTTTTTTTTTTTTTGTAATTTTGCATGCATGTGGGGTGGGGGCCGTCGCCGCGCTTTTGTTGTTCGAGAGTCAGTGGGTTATCTTTTTTCTTTACTTTTACACCTACCATATCTCCCCGCATCCTTATTTATGTTTAGCTCAGGCGGGTTGTGGAGGCGTCGCAATATTGGGGCGCGACACAGATGCGCGATCAGGCAGTGTGCTCCTGACGGACAGCGGTGATCGCTTGTCCTCGGGTGACCTGTCACCAGTACATCCTTTAGGGGCCATTCTTACCTGGACACGTGCGCCCCTCCCTTTACGGGCGCGTCCATCGGAAACTCGCCGGGGGAGCTGAGTCTCAACGGAGCCCTACATTATTTTTGTGGCCCTCCCCCTCGGAGTTTGTTGAACTTCGGGCAAGCGTGTCCCATATCAGTCAATAAGTAACGTCTTTCGCAGATTTACTGCGTAGATGTTTGCCTCCCCCTCCGGGAACCTCGAGGCAGTTATCGAACGGACCCGCCGTAGCCTGCAAATGCAGCGAGTGGCGAAGTTGGTTTCATAAAAGAATACGTAAAAAATAAGAAAAAAAACACAAGTCAAAGAAAAAGCGAGAAAGCTAGACGTTCGTTTTCACTTTTCCGGTAAACCATTTCCTAAAGCGCCGTAAACACTGCTTTATTTCTGATTTATATTACTAAGCACAATCATGTCAAATCCGGGCTAATTCGAACTCTGGAACACAGATAGCGACGCGCATACTAAAATCGCAAGTAAACGAAACTTCACTGCGCTTGATTTGTTTAGCATATAATAGAAGTTGAAATACGAACACGTAGGGACAGATCGCGAACGCCATGACGTTGTGCTTTTCACGCTGTTCAGTTGGTTCCATCGACTCGTGGCGTCGGTTAAACAGAAATTGATTTTCTTTCTCTCAACAGCCCGCTCCCTGTTCGGACCCCTCGACGTTTCAACGAAGCTGTCGACTTCAGGGGGCTGAAGGATGAGTAATTCCAAAGAAGCAACACTGAGCGTGAGCCGAAGAAGACCTCGGCGTCTTGTGGCGAGTGTGTACCTACGCTGCCGTCATGATGCTGATGTTGGTGGCGCTGGTACTGTTCATCAAAGCGTATATCCACATCAGCAAAGGAGTCTGCAAGTCCACACAAATGTTGAACGGCAAGACTGTCATCGTCACCGGAGCCAACGCAGGTTCGTTCATTATTCACATACACTCGCTTCTGTGAATTACACGGTGTAGTGTACGACGGGGTATATGATGCAATTCAATATTATAGAAAAATTGTAGGTTTCATCAGAGGTGACCCAAAACAGTATGTGGCTTGTGGCGACACACCACACTTTATAGATTTTGAAAAAAAAACAACATATCATTAAGAGAAGCAATATATTAAAAAAATATACATTTAAGAAGAGAGGAGCGGCTTTTCTGCTTTAAAAAAACTGATTTCAATCACGTGGGATCATTGATTTGCTAATAGATTAACAACTAATTGTAGGCATTCTGGATACTTGCCATGAAGACTCGTCATGAACATTTCATGTTAAAAACAAGGTTTTTACGTGATACAATGAACAAGGTATGGACTTCTCTGTTTTCCCCGAAAACGCGACCATAATGGTTCATAATAACGAAACAAAGGTGCATATATTTGCCCAATTCATCCCCAAAAATGTTGTCTGCATAGTGGGGCATTCATATTGACTCGGTCAGTATTAACTGAGGCATGACTGTATCAGATGTATCATAAAATCGATACGATATATTTATACCACACAGAGAGTATAACAACCACCCAAAAGATCACACAAATTCCTCCACCTACAAACGTTGCTGCAGCTACATAAGATCATCACGTTTATGATGATGTCCTATAATTTTGACTGACATGTGATCAGTTTTAGGACCTCCTAATTTGTTTACTCCGAATGATCCTCTGTAATCGTTTTACTAAACCGCCTATGCTTCGCATTATTATTTTTTTTAAAGGCGTCTTTAAACATTTGCATGGCATCCTCGCTCGAACCCATGACGCAAATTCAACGCACCAAAGTGAACACAATTGACATGCAACAAGATATCCCAAACCCCATCTTCAAACAATAGGGATCTTTAAAAATCCCAATCACGAAGCCGCATGTTGAGCCCACTAGTCAAGCTAAAAACACTGCATCAAAAATGGCTGTGTTGATTCAACTCCTCCTTGGTATAAGAGAGGCCATGGAGCTGGAGCTGTGACGTCACTTACAGAAGGCCAGCGCGAGGCACAAAAATGGCAGCGGTCCCAGCTGAACGCTTACCCGGCACTCGTGTCTAATTTTCGCCTGGAGTCGGCCTACAATAGATGACGCATGAGCTCCAGCGCTAAGGCCTTTTTGTTATTTAGGAGGTGATACAGCAGCTCGTTACCTTACCATACCGCTCTTGAGGCCCGTTCACACGCTTGCGACTCCTAGGACCGAGTGCCTTAATTGCGATTTTTTTCTCTAAAGTTAAATGTACGTACGACCTGTCAGAAATCGTCGTTTAGGAAGGGTGATTTTTTTTCAAACGAAACAAAAAGAATGATGCGTGAAAAAAGAAAAAAAAAGTCGAATACGGGACCGTCAAATGTTCTCCGGCTACCCGATGGGTGGCGCCAGTGTGTATTTTAGAAGATACTTCTCTCGTAGTAAGAGGTTTCAAGGCACACGGTCCTAAGAAGTCACGAGTGTGTAAACGTGCGCCTTATTTTGAAAAATTAATTGAGCATGATTCTAACGATTTTTTTTTTGAGGACCGAAAGTCTCTTTTGTTTGTTAGTAACTTTGATTTACTCATAAATGACCTATGACTTCTGATAAATTATTTGCAGTAGCGCAAACGTTTATTTTTTTTTTTTGCGCTTTTTGGTCAAAATATATCTTCAGGAAAACCATAAAATTGCTGAACAGAGCATCAAAAATAACCTCAATTCGTCTCCAAAAGACGAAGTGAGTTACTTGGACATATCTGGGGATTCGGGAGTGATCGTACTGGTTCTTGACCTACGAATAGTAAGCATTCCTTACACCGTAATATAATCTCATTGACGGATATATTGATTCTGGTCATTTCTTTTTAGCTTTTTTATGGCATTTCTTCACTTTCGGTTTACTTAAGGTGTACTATAGTCAGTCACAGGTTAAGAAAAGTTTTCTGGCTGGGGAGGAGGAAGCAGACGAAACGCTAAAGAGAGGAGAAGGTCCTCTCCTCTCCAGTGATACCGTCTGCTTCCACCTCCCTGCCCTCGTTTCCTTCGAAAACTGGCGTGCGGTACACCACTCTTACGTGATGTCATCGCACCAGGGTGGTAGCCATTTTCTACTTGTTTTTTCCGAGAAGAAAAAAGCAAATTCGGTGGTGTGAAATGTATGCCGCAGAAGGCGAGTGCTCGGCAGTGAGGGCACCGCAATGGCAGCCAGTGTGCTGCACAACAAAGCGCTGAAGAATCGTTCTGTCCAAGCTTTAAAGGGATGGTGAACCGAAATTTGGATTTCAGAAAAACAATGCCGGAGATGTAGGCGGGACGCTACAATCCCTACAACACTACTCGTAAGGCGATATCTCGAATGGACGGCCGTATTTTGAGAAAAAGAGGTCGAGATTGAACCAGGCCGACAAGGAGCGTGACGTCAAGATACCTAGTTTCCTCCTCTCTTCGCTTCGCTCCCTCAAGGCGGCGAGGGGGAGAAGTCGCGAGGCCGCTCCCTCTCCTTCTCGGAGAAACATGACGTCAACAAACCTGTCAAATGCGCCTCCTTTTCTTGAAAAATACGGTCATCCGTTCGAGATATCGCTGTATGAGTGATGTTTTGGTGTTTGTAGCATCCCGTTGCACGCTTTTGCCGCATGTTTTGTGGAATCCAGATTTCGGTTCAGCATCCCTTTAATCACACGATTACTTCTAGCCTTGAAAACAAATAAGCAAGTGCCGAGGTGCGGGCGCCGATGCGCACGTTCGTTAGGCTCCTGACAAGCTCAAGTTACCACTCAATGACGTGCAAGAACCATGTCCTTAAAATAAAGTCTGTATTGTTAGTTGGAGCAACATACTGTTATGTGGTGTTTAACTGGCTGGCTAGAGCTGTGGCGGTATTCCATCGTATCGTGAGCAAAACATATCCGGGCTCGTAGTTGTATATCCTAAATTACTAGCCATCCTTCGCTAAATTTCGTCCGCACATATTTGAACTGATGGGAAACGTAAAGTCGAACTCTCGCAATTAAACGAACATAAGTTTCATCTCTCCTAACAGAGGACATACAATACAGATGTGTTGTATGTCCTACGTTTGTCATATTCACCGTATTGTATTGTTTAGTCGCACTGCTAATCCACATGATCATCTTCATTAATAGAGGTGCCACAAGCATCGTCGGGTTACCCGACACTCGGCGGCAGCTCGGCTTTGCATATTCAAAATATAATTTACTTTGATGCTATACTGCAATACTTTAGCCTCTTAGGAGCGAGAGCTTCTTGTTCGCCATCTTCTTCGTCCTATTGTGTCTGCCACTTCATTTTTGAAGTGGTGTTTCAGTAGCCTTACTATAGTCACCGACAGAATGAGAACGACAAGACATGTCTTCCTAACGCCCACCCTCCAGCACGCGTTCTATGCCTTCCACCGTGCTCTGGCTACGCGCGCGCGCTCAAGATGCACGAAACACCGAAGCATTGTCGAAGGTACGAAGCTCGTGGTTGAGGCGGGGTCCGACGCTCCTCCTCCCGTTCTCAACTTGTCAGTGGCTAGCATTGCCTTCTTCTCCCTGCCACCCGCACTCCTGCTCCTTCTTAGCAAGGCCTGCGGCCGGCTGATAAGGACGTTCTGAAAAGAAACATCAACCTTACTAACTCTATTCTTTTACCTTATAGGGATCGGGAAAGAGACGGCGAAAAGAACTGGCCAGAAGGAAAGCTCGGGTCATCTTGGCTTGTCGAAACTTGGAGAAGGGAAAGGAGGCTGCGCAGGAGATCTTGGAGGAAACGCAGCAGCCCGTGGTGGTGAAGCACCTGGACTTGGCGTCCCTCAAGTCGGTCCGACATTTCGCCGAGGACATTTTGAAGACGGAGTCGAGGCTGGACGTTCTGATCAATAACGCTGGGATGTCGACCTGTAAGTTAACCTTCCACCTATGGGCACAGCTTCTCTACATTTGAGTTCATTCGCAAACGAATAGACCGATCTCATAGCCAGCAGTTTCATTATACGCCACCGCTGCTGCCATGCATCGTGGGAACTTTATACGGTCCATCTGCCTCAGCGATAACCCCACTGAGGGTCTGCGCGAGTAGAGCACGAAGCGGCACGAGCTGTCTCCTGAACTGGCTCCAGCATGATAAGCTATGGCATATCGTCCTATATACATAGGTTGCACTGACGTAATTTGGTCCTCCTTTCTGGTGGCCGAACTTCCTCGAGCGTAGCCTTTTACTGTGCATCTTCTGCGAGCAGTACACGAGCGTCGCGAGCGAGCGGAAACGAGTAAGCACGGCTTCATTATACTTCGTTTCAATTTATCTGCGAGCGAAGCCAAAGCTAGAAGCGCGAGACCAGCGCTTTTTGCGTTTCTCCCCAGCTCGCGCGCTCGAGCAAAGCCTGAAGGCACGGAGCTTTCGTGCTCGCGCTTCCAGCTTTGCCTTCGCTCGCACATAAGGTGAAACGAAGTATAACAGCAGGTTTTGGCCACCAGAAAGGAGGAAGGATATGACGACACGTGCAACCCATGTTACCTCGATGTCCCTCTGTTTAGGGTGATGCCATCGTTTGTGGTACCCGATGCCGACAGCACGCGCTCACAGGAAAAATACAAAGAAATCGCCGGAAACAAAATGTCGCTGTAGCACAGTCAACGCCACGAGCGCGTGCAGGGACACGCTCTTTCACGCGCTTGTGAACAAAAAATAAAAATAAACGTTAGAAACAAAATGGCCAGATGTCATCACCCCAAGCCAACGTTACTAGAACTCTCAGTTGGGAAACTCACCGTTGAAACCTGGGCCGCTGGCGTCCACCGACACCGAGCTAAATGCGACAACAGCGCCACTCTGTATCATTTGTCTTAACTGTAGTCGCCTTGAGCTTTTAGAAAGCATGTTTTTGCGTAAAAACTAACGGAAAAAACTCTTTTTGTAGTAACTTTTATTGGAGTTTAGTACAAAATGGGGGCACGTGTTGTTTTCTAAAATCTTTAGTTCGCAAGGTTTTGCAGTATAATTAATATTGATTTTATACAACCCTGCCTCAGCGGGGATTTCAGGTAGCGCGTCCTGAGTTAGGCGCATATTAACCACGGTAATAAACCGCGGCGCGTCCGCTTGGGAGTCGGGGGTGGCACCTCGAAGCCCCTTCCACAGTATCTGTTCTGGCTCCAAAATGGCCGATTACAACGAAAATGGAAGTCACGTGCAGTTCCTGGACTGGCCGCTGCAGGAGAAGTGGCGGCGTTGGGATCGCCATTAGCTCGGTTCTCGTGGACGGATCGGTGCCACTTTTTCAGAGCAGTCTCTATGGCAGTTTCCCAACTGAGTGGTTCTAGTAACGTTGCCCCAAGCAAAGCGCACATGAAGGCACCCTAGTCCTATATACTGACAAAGCCTGGCAGATCGCTTGCAGAAGCGGCTGCCGAAATGGAAAAGGTGGAGCGGCAGACAACGGATGAGAGGAGAGCCACGTGACTGGCGCACCGCTGCGGCGAAGACGCCGAAACACACTTCTCCCGAGCGAACCAGTGTGTTTCGGATCCTCGCCGCTTCAAAAGCTGTGCGCTGACGTCCAGGTTCCTCGAGAATTGCCTCTGTGCTACCAGACCCTCGCGCTCGAAATCTGCGACCGGCACTCTATGGCTCAGTCGTCGAACTACCAGGCTTTGTGAGTATAGAGGAGGCTATGGCTATGCCGTTGTCGTGGGATTGGTCAGAAGAAAGTGGATCGGCTCCGCAGCTCCGGAGCACGTGGAGCGAAAGATCGTGCTGCAGAACCCAGGATCCCTGGGTAGTGCAGCACGAAAAGCCGTCCTTTTCGATCTAGACGAACATCGTACCGGCGTGCGGTCGTGTGTCACTACTTCGTGGTGCACGTTCAAGACCTTAGACTAGCAGTGGTACTGCACTAGAAAAAATTTCTCTATTACAGCGAGGAGACACTAGACGTTCATTACGGCTGATTAACGTTCCGCTGTTTAAGCACACAACGATCTTACTTAAAAAATAAACTCCTACCACGAGTCATAAACGAAAGGGCGTGACGACTCCCTCCTCTTGATTCTTTGTCTCACTTAATGGTACATCAGGCGCGTTAAAAAATACAGTCTCACAATATGGAAGGGCCCATTTCCTTAGGCAGTTTAGGCGGCAGAGCAAACCAAACTTTGTTCAGATGCACTTCTTTTTTTTAGAGAATAGAAGGAATAGAAGAAGGGTTCGTTCGAAGAAGGGCCAAAGCGACAAAACAAAAGTTGTTAACAGGACACGCGCATGCGCTCACACTGAAAATGAAACCGGCCAAGAGCCTTTTTTTTTTAAAGGTCTATACATCATACAAAAGACAGTCTGTATACAAATTCGAACGCGAGTCACCGTGAGATTCGTGCTTCGAATGCCGCTTGGCAATGAGTCTAAGAAGAGACTTGGCACGCTTCATTCGAACAACTGATATTGCGATGACTCGTGTTTGGAGACTGTCTGATGTATGAGCGGTGTGACAGGCTTTAGCATTTATTTTCTTCTGTTCCTGTCTTTCAGCATTTTACTTCAAGAATGCACAACCTACTAGACCAACTTGCCGTCTTGACGTTAGTCTTAATTATAATTGTAAACAAGACTATTATCTTAATAATTCTGCACATCCCTACCGAAAAATTCGGTATAACTTTTCACTATCCGGATTATGGAACCGGAAATTTGTTTCTGGAAACCCGATATCCAGATTGCAGACAAAGGAATAGTTTCTAAAAACCTAAATTCCAGATAGAATCCAGATAAATTTCCGGTTCCATAATCCAGGTAGCGAAAAGTTATACTGGATTTTTCGGTAGAGATATTTATCCTATTTATATGAGAGTGTTCTTACTCTGAATGTTAACATTTAGAATGGTTTAGTAGCATGCCTGCTCAGTCGTGCTTGCTTGAAACGGAGCGTTCTTGGTCAAGATATTTCGTTGCTGCCTGTGTGGCCATCCTTGCACATAAAAGTTTAATGTACATATCTTTGGGTAACGGTTTTCAATTAACGATTTTAGTAAACAGAAAGTCAGGGCTCAATCGAGCTGGTGAAGGTTAGACACAACACAACCACGAGACTACAGGTAAGGGAAGAACGAGACATTCACGAAAACTGGCAAAACTTTTTTTGTAGATGTCGTCATTTGCTTACCTGCAATTTCGGGGTTCTGTTACGTCTGATTTTAGTATATTTAACAGAGCCTTAAAAAGAGGTTAGTTTCTGGTGCTAGATATTTCTTATATTATTGTGACAAGGTTCGCAATAGACTTCGCTGAAATGTGCAGAACCCTTGACGTAATCAATGGCAAGTTTTCACTGTAAGCTAATCAGAAGGATTTGTAATGTCGAATGACAGGTTGTTGTAAGCACTCTCAGAGGCTAATTTACCTCTTAATTTGCAGTAAGAATACTGTTCTGCGGGTCAGTCATGGTAATTATGCCACATCTTAAGAAACTTAAAACAATCCTCAGCAACTTCTGTGACAGAAAGTAATGCTTGTTCGAGTCACATTTTTTTTTTCACAATACCTTATTTTGCTTGAAATAAACTAAGATTATAAAGCACTTCTGTAAAACTTGCTCATCTCTCATATTTGGAATAATATATATTGTTAAATGCGTTAGTTAGTCTGGTCTACGCTTTTTTTAATCAACCATATTGGAAGATAGCAAACAAACAAAAATGTTCCCGCTTTGAGCATTCGCCAACTAGGCAATAGCAATTATTAAATGGGAACAAATATTCTAGAATTCTAAGTACACTAAACGTTTTCATGGCTTTCTTCCCAGATAACCCCGAAGTTGAATTGACAGAGGACGGATACGAAGTTTGCTTCCAGGCAAACTACATCGGGCACGTCCTGTTGACTTTCCTTCTTGCAGGTAATGTATCTTCTTTCGTCGTATGGAAGGGCTGAAAACCAGAAGTTAAGATGGTGTATTATGTAAGCGATTTTCGTTAGAGGATATCAGATGTTTGATTTAAGGAATATACTATTTTTAAACGCTTCTTTGTTTATTCGGGAACAAGAATTACAAGTTATTCTGAAAAAAAAGAAAAGTAAAAATATTTTTAATTAAATGTTGAACTTTAGCAACAACTGAGAAGCACTAACCGATTTGAACACTTTTTTTAAGCTATAATACTGTTGTTTTTTTTTCTCGAAGAAATGATAGATTTAAAACATCGCGCGTTTGGTTCCCAAATTACATGACTCACGAACTTCCCATATAAAATGCGGTGGTCGCGAGCAGCTAAGAATTCCCCTTGAAGGCCTTGATTTTTCGCAAAACAGGATATCGTTTGCGCTCCTTCCTTTTCGGACTGATTAGGTAGCGATGGCGGAAAGGGCCTGCAACTAAATTAGAACGCGGGAATCAAAGGGAACAAAAAGAAAGTATGAAAACCTCGGAGTGCCCTGCGGCTATTTGGAAATCAGCCGACAACGGCACGTGCGCGCAGGGCTGCTGAAGAAGAGCGCGCCGAGCCGTGTGGTCAACCTCTCGTCCATCCTGCATCACTTTGGCAACGCGGACAACCTGCGGGCCAAGGCGATGGGAATTGAGCGCCCGTCGCACCCCGTCCTCATCTACTGCCACACCAAGATGGCCCTACTGGTCTTCACCAGGGTGCTTGCACAGAAGCTCAAGCCTCACGGTAGGCAGGTTGTATTCGCAGCTCCAACGGCCCGCGTTCAGTCCCTTTCCCTTTGTTTCATATTTCGGCCGCCATTCCGCGGCAAACTCCGCACCCTACTCCTTCACGCCTTTTCCGCTGGGTGGCCTCACCTCTCTGCAGTGGCGAACATATCAGAACCGAAGGTCTTCCAGACGACTATGGCGGCCTCGATATATCGGCTCTTACTAAGGCAATTCTCCCAGTTTTATTTTTTCTGATGTAAACTTCGGCATTTTTTTTTTCGGATAATATTTTAACAAGTTGTGGGAATAGTTCCTGAACATTCCTAAAAGTTATAGCTCGAATGCTAATTACGAAACGCAGTAAGCTGATTCATCCTGCCAAATTTTCATTCTGGTCAATTAAAAAAAAAAAAACTGGGCGGGAGGGGTGATTACGAATGCCTCAAAAACGTTGCATATGGAAGTCACGCTGTTTTCACCCCAAAAAACATGCATATGCCTAATATTTCTTGCCGAAGAAAGAAAAATAGCCAGTTTCTTGATTATTTATTGTTTGTTAACCGAATTATAGGCTCGGCGACAATTTATTTAAATTTATTGCCAAGCTAAAGAAGCGAGAAGCCCATCATAGGTCTCTCTCTCTCTCATTTGTTTTCTTCCGAACCTTGTACAGAATAACATAATTAATAAAGTAGCAAAAATTTCGAGAATATAACTTGTCATACCTCCGACAGTAATCTGAAATAGCATACGGGCACACACACACACCACAATGGTATTCCTTTCGATCATTTCATTTTCTTCTTTTTTAACATCCCAAAGCAAAATGTAAAACATATGACTCAAGTTTGAACATTTCCGAGAAAAAACAACAACCGGGAAACACAGGATGTTTTGAGCGCAAACTACCATTTCGCAGAAGCTGACATCACGTGGCTTTAGGTAACATGACGTAATCACGTGATGTGACTTTACCCGCTAAGATTAGCGAGGAAATGGATGTCACGTGACTTGAAGTCACGTGGCGTCACTTTACCCGTCTAATTTAGTGGGAACATAGACGTCACGTGACTTGAGCTCGTCACTATACATTCATTTCCCGCTCTAAATTTACCAGAGAAGTTGATGTGACGGTTCTGTGTGACGGTTTTCTTATTAAATTCGTTCGATAAAACACATTCTGTGTTAAAACTACATAGCTACATTTGATAGTTCTTCTGACTTCTCCCGTCGTTACTTCGTGCAGGTATAACCGTGAACGCTCTTCATCCTGGTTCTGTGAAGACGAACATCGTCGCCAAGGATGCCACGGGACTCGTAGCAGCTTTTGTCACGTTCGTTTTCGACTACTTTGAAAGGTAAGTGCCACGGAACACGTGACGCCTCTCTTGGTATTTTTTTTGTTTCAATTCAATTAAATCTAATTTTATGTATTCATTTCTTTTTCTCGGTAAGCTTAAGCAGTGAGTTTTGATTAGGACTATTTTCTCAAACGGCCTACATAGGTATTTAAAGGAGGAAAGTCAAAGGATTTCATAAAGTTTAAGGTATCTTTCCCAAAAACTGAGAACAATTTCTATTCTTCTTCTGCACAAGTAACGGTCGATTGGGAACCTGTCCAATCGCGTCACGAAATAATTTACCGCGTCCCTCCCAGAACAGTTTCTTGAGTTTTTTCGCAGATTGTGATGTATTAGAAAAGGCATAAAACTGCTTAGTATTTTATTTTTGTTCCCAAAATAAAACTGTACTAAACAAATGATACGAGCCGAAAGCCACCAAAACGTCAACAAAATACACAGACCATTTGATTAAAAAAATATAATTTTAACTTTTATTTATTTCGGCTCGTGACATTACTGGTAGACCATATTGACTAGCGTAATCAAACGCGGATGATTAGAATCATTATCGCGTTCCGCCACTGCTACCTTTGCGCCTGCTTCACGAGTGATAACTTTGGTGCGCTCCCAAGTTTCCCACGAGCTTCAAGTCGTTCTAGAAAGGAGTTTATTTAAGTAGGTTTTCGATGAACGCTCTCGTAAGTTTCTAATGTGAAACCTATATGTCTATTTCTACATAATTAAGAAGTTAATTAACGAATTTGAGTTAATTAGCCGACTTATCGCATAGATTACCCACCCACATAATGTCCCCCTGGCCGTATAACTCACCCGCACAAACCATATTAGTGCATCTTTTACGAATTTCTTGTAATAAATCTGTTCGAATTAAAAAGAGTCACCAGCCGGTATACATATGCATAGAGAAAGGTTGAAATATTTATAATAAAAACCCAATGTCAGCAGTCGGTCACAAAGCCACGTCACGGCTATGGAATGATTTCTATCGAGCTTTTTTTCCTTCACCGGTATTCCCAGACACGTGGTACCATACCAATATAAAGTATAAGCGACAAAAGAAAACATTTTCTTAAAAAAACTATATATATATATTTTTTTATAATAAAAATGTCTATATATATATATATATATATATATATATATATAATATATATATATGATATATATATATATATATATATATATATATGTATGTATATGTAGGCAAAAGAAGCGCGAGTGAGAGTTAACGTTTAAAACATGAACACCTTTCAGTCCCTTCCGATAGCAGCTTCTGCGTTCGTTGGGGCACAGCCGCTCGATTCTGCTTCCCGCACCACTCGGAAACGGCCTGCCGAATGGCTCTTGTTGCCTGAGGAAGCATAAGTGCTCAAGGCGGCCGCAGCAAGTAGTATTGAGCCTAGTAGTGCTGAATACCGGCCATCATCCGCGACCGCTCCTCTGCGCCTCCAGCGATGAGCTCAGGAAACTCAGCGAATCGCTGCTCCTAAGCATCTCCTAGTGGAGCGGCCCGCCGTAGCGAAGTGGCAGCGAATAAGCGGCCGCGGGTGGGGAGTGCCGAATTTCGAAAAGTAACTCTAACTGAACAAAGTTACAATCACTCGATATCTGAGACTAAATTTAAGAAGCTGTAGCTTCTTAAAACTTCGTTGCAACCCGAAAAGTATTCTGTTTAAAATATTCACACACACCTACACCCTCCAAACTTCGACCTCTGTTTTCTCCTCCTTTCATCTCCCCACCCCCTTCCCCAACTCAGAGTAGCCAACCGAGGCAGGCCGCCTGGGTTAACATTTCTGTTTTTCTCCTCCTGCTCTTCTCTCCAGACTTCGATACCACTTCCATCTATGGTCACTGACAAAGTGAGACCTGCAAGGAGGCCTAGCTTCATCTGTCCCATCCTACAGCTGGAACTTTCTAAATACGAGAACGCTTCTGCGTCTTGTGCACCTCGACCGCGCACGCGCATCCAAAGCACGGTGAAAGGCATGAAGCGCGAGCTGGGGGCCGGACGTTCACAAGGCACGTCTTGCCGTTCTCTTTCTGTCAATAGGGAGTTTTCGTAGATGGTTTTCGCCGTCCCACGACGCTCTCCGCAACCCTCTACGATACCCGGAACTCTCCAGTCAAGGCCATCCGCGCGCAGGCGCAGTAGCGACTTCTTCGTCGCGGAGGGCTTAGCGGAGGGGGAAACGCGGTCAACGAAAACCCCTAGTAACTATGGCTGATATTACAGTGGTGGCTGTTAGTGTCCCTTCCAGGCAAAAGAAAAGGCCATGTACGAACGCAAAACCCCCATTCTACAGCAGAGGCACTGCCCTCCCTCTTCTCGTCGTTCCTCACACATGGCAAGGCTCTCTCTCGCTCCCCCTCCCTCCCCCCCTGTAGGCCGCTGCTGTTCTTGCTCCGGCAACGCTCCCCACCCCACAACCCTTCTGGTAGCCACCTTTGCGAAATACCCACGTGGTCGCGCTGTGCGGCGGACACGCTCCCTCGCCTCCCCACTGCCGCCGCCCAGGTTCCGTTCTCGTGTACTCTCCGCGCCCATACAGGACAGCTCGCTTCTTCCAGCGCAGGCGCGGTCACGGCCACCACAGTTTAAAAAAAAAACGTTTCAGTCAAAAAAAGAATAAAGCGTCTCTGTGTTTTTCTCTAACGCATGCAACATCTCGCACAATCGTTCCACCAAAGCACACATCTCCGCACCCACGTCTCCTACATCAATTCCACTGGAAGCAAAGAACCCATTGCAAACATTGTACAGCACACTTGCCAGGCACGTATCCAGGGGGAGGCCCATGGGCCCCCCCCCCCGAAAATCTTGTATTTTGCTGGGACCTCCTCTCCCCCTCCCCCTCATACAGCATTTTGTCATGGGCGGGCCCCCCCCCCCCCCCCCCGAAGCCAAATCCTGGCTACGTGCCTGACACTTGCTGAAGGCAAATCTCCTTCAACATGCCTTCCCACAACACAGCAGCTACCGCTGTCCGTCCCTGCATACTTTGTGTGATAGTTCGCAAGTTTTATTTTTAACATTTTACTAGCTCTAGGCCGCGCTCAAAGAAGTAATTATAAAAATAGAGATGTATTTTCTTAATTACCTCACATCTATAGTCCGTTGCAACTCAAGAAGGTAGGGTGAGGGTAAGACAGGCCGGGGAGGAGGAAACCTCTTTCTCTCTTTAGCGCTCCGTCTGCTTCCTCCTCCCCGGTCCGTCTTACCCTCGCCCTACCTTGTTCAGTTGCAACGGACTATAGTAATGTAACAATAAATAATTTATCTGTACTGCACTCAACCATAGACGGGATTAAATGTTCTAGGTTCTAGCTTTTTTGTTCATTTATCATTTATGTTAATAAATAATGCTATTATATCTCGCAGACCCCCAAGGAAGGAGCGCAGACGTCCGTTTATGCTGCCGTCGATCCCTCACTGGCCAACACGACCGGGAGGTACTTCGTGGATTGCAGCGAGGGCTGGATGAACTGGAAGGCCCTCGACAGGGACAAGAACAGCGTCGCATTTGAGACGTCTCTCGAACTCGTGGGACTTAGCGAAAAGGAAGTGAACAAAATTCTGGAACAGTGAACAAAACATGGAGCTGGAAATCAAGTCACATTTCGAACCAAAATGGGGGACTTTTTAGTTCCGGAAAGTCCAAATCTAAGGTGCTGAAGACCTCTAGAAGCACGGAGCCCCATCACACATCCTTCACTGCCCAAACGCTTGAATTGAACCGGAGTCACCACATCATCAACTATAAAAAGGTCTAGTCTCTTTGGCCACGCCCAAGTGCATTGTTTTGTTTTTCACCGTAGTTGTGACACGACATATCGTAGAGCGCCACCTGTGACATTGGTGCATGCTTGCAACCAAACTGAGTTCAGGTACAGAGTTCTTCTTGGTTACAAGTCTGTTGATTCATTTCTTGTTGATGTGGCTGAAGGGCCGGGAGTAGAATTGACACAGGAGCAGCATTTGCATATATTATCCCTCTTTCCAAGCATTTAAGTGACTTCATGTGATATATTACGCGACGCAACAGACGAGCACATGTCTAGCCCTGAACGAAACTTGAAAGACTGCAACCACCACTAAACGCCCTGCTGAGCTGGCAAGTAAAATAAAAACGATGTTTGTCAAAATTCCCGAATGAGCTTTTAAGCTGGCGTATGAAGCATCTTTCTATAGCATTTGAAACTGTCGAAGTTTGTGAAGTTTTTTGTATGCTATATTTCTGTTTCGACTGATGTAGCAGCGGTATATAGGTATATAAACAAATGCTTTCTTCTCTTGCCGAATTCGCCTTCAAGCCCGGCGGATCTGTTTGGGGGATTCCGCAGCCCCGTTGTCATTTCAGCATTTACGCCCAAAAAGAAAATAGGGACTCTGCGGATTGTCGGCCTTTGCGAGCGCGAGCTCAATCCGCGTTTTAGGCGACGGCCCAAGCTCCAGCAATCAACGCAGAGCTCTTGAGTGTAATCTACGAAAGGCCCCTAATTATAGTCTGAGCGAATTGCTTCCTGTTCAGCCGAACGTGCGCTCTGCAAGTTCGTATGATTTTTTCTTTTTTGCAGGGTTTGCGGTGACGTCAGGACGCTGAGCTCTGATTGAAGGATCAGGTAGACCTCAAGGAATCTTTGAGGTCTACCCACTCTTCTTCCATGAGAGCCAATCAGAGCTCGGCGTTTTGACGTCACAACAACCCCTGCAACAACAAAAACAGACAAAGTTGCACTCTGCATACCTCTCATCAGTTATAAACAATACGATTCGTGCGGAAAGGCGTCGGTGGGGTATTGGGTATTGCTATCGGAGGTATCGGAGCAAACTACTAAAACTCCGTATTAAAGGGATACTGAATCGAAACTTACAATATACCTTTCACGATCAGAAATAAGTTAATCATGACCAAATCTATCTGCTAATGACAATCGCTCGCTTGTGCCTTGAACAGATAGCTATATCGTTCGTTCCAACGGGACCGATTCCAGCGAGCGCTCGAAGCTCAGCCATCGGAGAGCGCGATGAATCCCGGGAGATGTGGCGTCAACTGGCCAGCACGGGCGAAACTGCTTGGGGGCTGGCGTGGTTATGAGCTTCGCCACATAGCGTCGTCAACGCTATACACCTGAGGCCTTATAACAACCTAGCCGTTTAGTCGCCCCTCCCCGCTCTCCACAGGAGTTGAATTCGTGACTCCAGCGACGTATAGGGGGCGCCACCACCAAACAAACATGGCGGCTAGGTCCAGGTCGCGTCGTCTCGGCCGGGCCGCCTGAACGGGTGGCGCATTCAAATTAACAGATTTTCTTTTGTTTAATGCCCAATTTTATAGGATACGGAAACCGAGATTCACACAGACGGAAGTAACGCCAGACTTGGCGCGGTACTGGTTCAACTACAAGAAGGCACCGGGCGAGTCATCGGCTACGCAAGTCGGACACTGTCCAAGGTGGAGAAATATTACTCCACGACTGAGAAAGAATGCCTTGCGGTCCGTCTGGGCAATCACAAAGTTTCGTCCGTACTTGTACGGGAGCCCGTTCCGCGTAGTCCCGGATCACCATTCGCTCTGCTGGCTTACCAACCTCAAGGACCCGTCAGGGCGCCTTGCACAGTGGAGTCTCTGACTACAAGAGTTCAACATGACTGTGGTCTACAAGTCAGGCCGCAAGCACAGCGACGCCGACTGCTTGTCTTGAGCGCCCATCGAAACACCTTCCGGCAGCAACAACGACGATGAAGACGAGTGCTTCTTTGGTGCAGTGAACACCGATGACATGGAACGACGTCAACAAGACGATCCTGAGCTGCGCGCACTAAAAAAGCACCTGGAAGGGCGTGGGAGTACCATGCCACGTGTTTTCTCACGAGCCCTGCCAACCTTCGTCATGCGACAAGGTGTACTCTACAAAGAGAACTTCAAGTACAACAACTAGCTTGTCGTGGCTGCTGGTAATCCCGACCGAACTTCGAGAGGATATCTTTCAAGCCTGCCATGGCGACCCGACGTCCGGACATCTTTGGTTACAGCCGAACACTGGCCCGTATTCGTGAAAAGTGTTACTGGCCTAAGCTCGCTAAAGCCGTCCACCTCTACACCCGATCGTGCCACGAGTGCCACCGACGCAAGAAACCACCGACGAAGCCGGCAGGTCTCCTAGAGCCGATTGCTCCCCCGACCGTACCGTCCCAGCAGATCGGAATGGATCTACTTGTCCCTTTTCCGCCGTCGACGTCGGGCGACCGCTGGATCATCGTCGTCACAGATTATCTCACGCCGAAGCGAAAAAAGCCCTTCCTTCAGGGACTGCTGTGGAAGTTGTCAAGTTTTTCATCGAATCCATCGTCCTCCGGCGCGGCGCTTCCGAGGTCCTGATGTCAGACCGTGGATCACCATGCATGGCCCAGCTGACGCAAGAAGTCCTTCGTCTCAGCCATACCAGCCATCGTCGC
>JAZHYW010054107.1:0-32283 GCA_037355805.1 Ixodes ricinus | reverse complement strand
GAAGCGCCTCCTGCAGGGACTCCGGAACCGGGGGAGGCGGGGGGGGGGAGGGGGGGGAAGAAACGCAAAGCTGTCTATTCATCTCTTTTAATTCCTCCAGTCCGCGAAATGGCGGAAGAGGCCGGATCATTGGGCCGGATCAACGCCAAATAACCTTCTTCCGCTTTGCCCAACAAGGTGGACTGTAGTGAAGTCAATGAAAAGGCTCGCTAAAAACTATGCTAGAGTTCAGGAGACACTGAACGAGCTGCTGGAAGGAGAATATTTGATTGCAGAAAACAGCAGAGCCATTTTGAAGGGTTATAAGTAGGGTTCCGTGTTTTCGGTATGTACCGATAAATACCAATAATTAACCCCCCGGGGCGTTTTTTTCTGAATCGGTAGAAACCGAAAAACCCCGAATTCAAGCGGCGGAAAAAATGGCAGCTTTGCTGGAAAGAATCTTTTAGCCCGCTTTCTTTTCCTCGCTGACCCGGAACAAAGCCCCACTGAACTGTCCTTGGGGTCGTCCCTTTCTTCTGAAACCATGTTTATTGCCCCGTTCCCTTCCCTTATCTTTTAGCACAACGGTTTTCAAGCCTTTTGTCCAGGCATAGGTTTCCTGGTATATGGGAGAAAGGAGGAAAGGCGAAGAGGGTCGGGGGAAGGGGGAGGGCAATAGGGTCCACGGTTTGTGTCCTTGCTTTAGCAGCTTCTGGAGAGCCCACATCAAGGAATTGGCCAGTCTTGATAAAAGCTTCCTCTGATTTTCTTGCCATCCCCGTTTCAAGCGCGAACGTAGAGTGTGCGTGTTCTGAACTGCGTTTCCTTAGCCGCAAGGAACGTGCTCCGATGACTGACAAGTCTCCTGACAATGTACATGTCAATTTTTTTTCAATAAGTTTAAGTTTCGATATCATGCTTCTGAAAGCGTCACGCTTTCTGTTGTTTCCATATACATATGTGCATTGTGTGACGTGTTTGGTGTGTGTACAATAAATATGTGTAATGTGAGGTGTGCCGTGGTTTTCTCAGTAATTATGCAGTCGCTTTGCAACACAAGCCCCGATTATCACCGATTTCTTTCAGCATTGAAATTAAACACCGAAAACACCTATTCCAAGAGAAAAAATAAACACCGATAAATAACCCCTGAATCTGACGTAAAATAAATACCGAAAACGCGGAACCATAGTTATAAGAGGCTTTTGAAAAGGTTTGAAACGCTGCTAGGAATAAACATTTCTATAACTTTGTTCGGCCCATGCGAAGAACTTGCAAGGGTACTGCAACGTTCAACGTTTCGCGCCGCAGGTATCAAAGAGGCTGCAGAGACTCTCTGCGAGGCAATGTCCCGTCTGCGGTCTGAAGTCGCGTTTGAAGAGTTGTGGGACTGCACGAGCTCAGCTGCAATGCTGCTAGGTTTGAAGGACCCTCGCAGCGCAAAGCCGACAAAACCGCCAAAAAGGTTTGAAATGAGCAACACACCTTCTCCGCCAGTTGTAGTTGATTGCAAGGCAGCGTTACGGAAGGAGTACTTTGCGGCTGTAGAGTGCATTCTGAGTGAAACTCAACGGCGGTTTGAATAGCCTGGTATAAAGCAGCTAGTAAAACTAGAGAGCACCTTGATTAAAAAGCCTCTGACACGCCAAAAAAAAAATTTATGTTAGGCGTTGAATTGGCATATCAGCACACTACAAAAAAATTGTTTCACTATACAGTTGCGTAGTTTTTTTATAAAAAATAGAAATACGAGGCCCAATTCAAAGTTCCCGCCGTGCATTGTGACGTAACAGTGTACCGCAAGGTGTCGGGGCGGTCAGAAGGGAGGCATCGCCGGAAGTCACGCGAGTTCTGTCCCTCTTCGTGCTTACCGCGAGCGCGTGTAATATATTTTTAAATATTTTTGTTATTCTCCGCACCTCCACGAGCGATCCAAGCAGACAAGGTTTCTTTTATTTGATTTTCATCGCTTAAAGGAGGGGTGCAGCGATTTCCGGACTTCGGTCAAAGATTTGTGGAAGTTGCCCTCTGACACTTCTAAAGTAAACAACAGAAAACCGATTTCGCCTGCGTGTCCTAGTTGTTGCGTAAAAAAAAAGATTATTATTGGCATTTCGGGCACCCCTCAACTCACTCCCAGTCTTCAGGGTCACACCTGGCCGCACTCCCAGTGACGTCATTGGGAGTGTCGTGTAGCTTCCCGTGTGCTATCTCGGAGGACGCTTCCTCTCCCTCTCCTCTCTCCGCTGACATGAGCGGGCGTTATGCTGCAGCTTAGAGCCGAGCGAGGTCACGTAATCTTTTCGACGTAGTTCCTTCGGCTTCCACTTGGGGCTGCAGGTGGGGAAAAAGCTCGACTTTTGCTTTGCGATTATGCAGCGGAATTGCGGCATTTTTAATGAAGGAGGTGTTTTCTCTATCCTCCGGGACACGATAAATAACGTAAAAATGACGAGATGCTAATTCTTTTAACCATAAAATTGTTGCACCGCCCCTTTAATGTTGCTATAAAGGTAGAAGAAGAGGAGTCAAAGAACTGACGTGATCAACTACAATGCCTAGAAGGTGCTGTGTGAGGGACTGTCCCGGTATTTCAGCAACTGAAGAAGAGATCACACTGCATGCATTTCCGAGAGACATACATCGGCAGCATGTGCACCTAGTAAACAAGTTCTACTCATGTTCTAGACAAAATAAGTACTTTGTGCTCGACGTTTACTTGTACTTGGTACACAAACCAGTTCGTGTTATTTAGACGGCAGGCATCTTTAGCCTGGAGAGCATCCGATGATTCAACGACCTCGGTGTCTGAACCTTCAGCACTACGATCGGGCGTGTCGTATGCTAGCAATCCTAATTTCTGCGAGCGTTCTAATTTTTTTTTTCAAAACTTGATAGCTTGATTTGCGCCCAGTATAGCCCTGTATTATCGGACTGACGGCGTGCACTTGTACACTGGCTTGTACTCGCAACGCTTTCATCATTGACCTCCATCACGTCGATCCACTGACTCTTCGTCCTCAAATTTTACAGCACGCAAACTAACCAACGGTAGAGCGATAAAGAGCTAGTGGAACTGAAACTTCGTTTTCTACAATCGCTAGAACGAAAAGCAGAATAAAAAAAAATCTTAGGCGCGGTCGCGGAGAGCACGAGTAGTTAAACTCACGTGACTTCCGGTGAACCCACTTTTAGTGATGTAGGTCGATGCCTCCCTTCTGACCGCCCCGACACCTTGCGGTACACTGTTACGTCCAGTGCACGGCGGGAACTTTGAATTGGGCCTCGTATTTCTATTTATTATAAAAAAAAACTACGCAACTCTATAGTGAAACAATTTTTTTGTAGTGTCCTGATATGCCAATTCAACGCCTAGCATGAAAAAAATTTTTTTTTGGCGTGTCAGGGGCTTTTTAACGCCGCCGGGGGAAGACAGTTCCCAACAGATGACTTGAAAGAGGCCCTAGGAGTGCATGAATGTGATTTTGATCTGGCCCGGCTCTCTGCGCAGCTTTTACTTTTGCCGGCTCTTTTATGCAACCTTGATTCCCTCAGAAGTGACGCCATATTGAGGACTCTACAGGCGAAATCCGACGAAATTCGTGACCCCCTTAACCAAGTCGTAAAATATACGAAAATTCTCCATTCGTACATGTGCCTGCATCTGTCGGTTCGGGGGAGCGCTCGTTTAATGCCTTACGCCGAATTAAAGCGTATCTACGCAGCCGCATGATTCAGGGAGGCTAACACACCTCCTTATTCTGCACATTCAAAAAGGAAGAACCGCTGAGCTCAACCTGGACGACATCATCAAGGAATTTGTCTCCAGGACTGCTGAGCGAACGGCGACCTTTGGTCTTCCTTGAGACAATCAACACACATGACCTTGGGCCCTATATATGGATGTGTTTCCTTCATCACGCTTTTGCGCACATTTTGTAAATATGTATTAAGATGTCATTGTATATATGTAATTATCTTGGCTTACTCGTTCATTTCATAGCGTGGATGTGTTTTTGGATGAACATGTGAAGAATAATAAACGTGATTCTCCGCAGACTCAATTTTGCAATGCTGTCTATCCTTGTAGGGATTTTAAAATTGCCTGAAGCACTATGCATAAGCGTTTTCGCGATACTAGACAGTTCTAGTGGCTCGTACGTAAAAGCTTTGAGGGTCGGAAGCTGCATGCGCAAAACACAATATTGCGTTCCATGCGCATGCATTTCCGACCCGCAATTGTATTGCATACACAAGGCTCTTGCATACAAACCACAAAAACTCCCTACTGTTGTTATAATCCAGGAAGGAAAAGTGATTGTACAGTCTCCGGCAATGTGAAAGACCCACTGGGATCGCGTGGCCGAGGCGGTGGCTGGCGGGGGCGCTTCGAGCGCTCCGGGCAATTCCATTCTGCTTCGAGGGCGAGGACGCTCACTCGGGGCTCAGCACAATCTGATAAGCGCGTTGCTCTGTAGCTGAGCCCGAGTGAGCGTTTTTCCTCGAAGCAGAATGGGATTTCCCGGAGCGCTCGCAGCGCCCCGCCAGCCACCGACTCGGCCACGCTCCCAGTGGGTCTTTCATATTGCCGGAGAGTGTCACATGCTAAGTAAGGAACTTCATGCAAATAATATTTATATTTTAATAAACAATAAGTAAAAGAAGACAACAGAAATTCGGCTCAGCCCTTGTTTCCTAATATAAAATATATAAAGAACAAAATGTTTGACTTCAGCGGTGTCCAGTCCCTCCTCCTCCCCCCCCAGAAATCACTTCCGGAGTCCCTGGCCTCCTGTGTTTCGCACACACCGCCAATGGGCAAACGAGGGCGTATTTGAAAACAGAGCGTTGCGTATATGTCCACTGCCGCTTCTTCGTTTCTAAAGGCGGCCGCTGCCATGTGGCGTTGTTCGCAAGGGCATGAAGCTGGATCGCTCCTGGCATCACCATCCCTTCCGTGTTTCCCCGGCAAGCGAGCAAATAAACATGATGGACAACAGTTTCCTGTATCATTTGTTCGAAATGCTGCGGGGAACCAGCTCTTTGCACGAAGTTCATACCATCCAGCGAGCAACAGGAAAGTGGAAAACGTTTCTAGGATTGGGGTCGACTGTGCCGCCTGTGTTAGCATTTTTCCATCAGGGTCCCTTTCCCTCTCAACATTACGCGATGACCCTCGGGCTCTTCCAGCCTTGTTTCAGCATAAACGTCGGGTTAGTTTGAATGTCACGGTACCAAAATCGTTTTCTAGGTTGACTTTTCTTTTTTTTTTTTTTTGCCTTGCATTTAATTATGAAGTTATTAGTGTTGTGTCCCTAAAAATTACCGTGAAAACCCATTTCCTGTTCCTGCGTAGGAGATTATGGACAATTAAGCGTGCGTACGCTCAACACGGTACTATTTGGGCGTGACAAGTGGAAGTTCTTTTTTTAGACTTACAAACCCTAACATCGTTCTAGTTGCTGGCTTGTCATTGTTGGAGCTAAATCAAGTGAGCAGGTGAGATTGTGCCAGTAGTGGAAAAGTCACTGCATTTATTATCTTACATTCGACCTTTTGTTTCTAAATTTATTTCTAAAACAACAAAACGTGAAAATTTGTTTTCTAGAGTCAGTATTTTTCCTTTACCCAGCGCTGTGTTTTTATTTTGGGAGTTCTGAAAAATAAATTGTCGGTCTTGTCGTTCGCTCAGTTATTGAGAAGGAACCTCAAACTACATCATGCCAATTAATGCCTATGTTAGCGTAATTTCACATGCAAGGCTTCGAATTTTATGCCTAGATAGATGCTAACGACTGCGAAAAATAAATAATTCAAGAGCATTTTCCGCCCGCCGTCGACAGTAGAGGGGCCACTCGAAGTCGTCATCTTTTTCGCCCATCTGAGTAATCATGCATTATATAACGAGCAAGGAAAAAAACAACTAGTTTCTCTCCCCCCCCCCCCCGTAAGTTTATCTCGCTCTGCATCTCGAGCGCAGTGCGTCAATGTTATTGTTCATCGCTGCTCTAGCTATAGCCTCGAAGCCAATAGCCAAGCAGGGGTGCAGCGTCCACAAGGCCATCGTCGGACGTGCAGCTCGTTCCCATTGTTGGCCCGCCAATTACCCGAAGGAAACAAAGTGCGGAGGTCCACACATCCCGGATGATGATGATGGGGCGACAACAGCTTGTTTTTCATAAAAGGAAGGGAAACAAAACACATACGCCTACGCCATTCGGCTAAAATCGCAAGGACGTTACGCAACGACTCCAAGTCGACTCAGCGATTGATCTTGCACAATGGCAGAAATGAAAATGAAGAACACGTAAAGATTCCAGCATGCCTGATCTTATCCGATGCATTTCGTTCAACCCTAAGCTGAGCGCCCGGTGGGAGCATACGCGCTCGGCGGTCCAATCGCCCTCCTCCCTTTCGTCACCTGTCCACGCTCTTTGTGCGTTGGTATATGGACGGAAGCGTGATCACGGGGTGAGAAATAGACGCGCGGCTGGTCAACGAGCAGGTAGCTTCCACCGCACTGTCAGCTTAGGGGTAAACGTTGTGCGAGGCAGCGGGGGAAAGAGGCATGGAAGGGGAGAGCGTTCGACGTACAACCGCGTCCCAGGTTTCTTGGCACTCGTCGCAAGTTTTCTTCCAAAGACGCTTTTGAGCACTCGTGCCAAGATCGGAGCAGAGCCATTCCGGCGGCTAGGGTAAGTACACATTTCCAAACAGAGGTTCGTGCGCGCGCGACAATAACAGACAGTTTAAGAAGGTCGCTTCGATGACTCCGAAAACGATACCCGACTCTCCGCCGCCGCCGCCTTTGCACATGCATCGTGTCGTCATCGGTGCGTATCGGAGATATCGAAGCGATCTACTAATACTCTCTAATATCGGTCGTAACGGTTAGTTTAGTTCGATCTAGAGTCACTGAATCGGCTAACCGCTCCAGAGTAGCGACACTTCAGCCATCCTGGCGCTCAAAATTATGGTTGCCAGTTATCCGACCCTTCACCCGAAATGGCAGGAAACGCTTGTCGGTCTTTTAGAAGCGTTAAAAGAATCCGCGACGGAGCAAAACGAGATTGTCATAGGGTTTCCTGACGCCGTATCTGATGCTGAGAAAATCGCAATTTCGAACCGGAGAATGATCGCCATAAACGTCCGTTCGGCACTATACGCACCAAAATGGCGGTGACCGCAGGAAAATCGGGGAATGAGGTGCCCTTACTCTAAGCGAATTTCTATTTAGTGGCTCTACTCTTATTTAATGGCACAGGCGTGAAAGCGAAACGATCTTCTGTGGGTGGGTACAAACGTTTCGGTAGATAAACAAAGTGTATAAGACAAAAAAAAAGTTTGAGGTTGTTTATACAATATGTTTTTAATGTGATGTTTTTAGAAGTACTGAAAGCACGAAGGGATCTTCCCGAAACCGGTCCAACGAATGTACGTGTTTACGTAGGACGCACGGCATCATTTTCGAGTGCAGAAAGGCCGGCATATGAGAGAGATATAAAAGGGTCAAGTCGGCACAATTGTACCTCTCTACAATTTGCTTGCTATTGTTTTGTTGTTATTTTTTTTTCCGTCAGCTGCCTTGACTTGTCAAAATTACTAACTGACGTAACTCTGAGCCGCCCTATGCCCTGAAGGAAATGTGCTCGGCCGATACCACCTCTAAACTAGTATTCAACTAAAAAACCGCAGTAAAAAAAATTAAAAAAAAATTGAGTCCGGCTTTTTGCGGAGCATAACTCATTTACTTATTTATCTGACGAATTCAAGATACATGTGGGTGAATTTTGTTTAAGCTTGCTGTTAGTTTATCAGAACGTACACGTTCCGAAAACCAAAAGCATGGTTTCTTCGTCCGATACCCAAATATTGTAAGAACTACTTCGTACAGCGCATAAATAGTGCAAAAATCTTCTCCCTCTTTTTTTTTTTTTTTAGAACGAGTACGAAGGTTTAGTTGTGCACTACTTTTACAATGTTCACTATACATCGTTTCCCATTAAGTTCGAGAGCAGCCGGACCTAATGTGAAAATGAGTATTGACTCAGACTACTCATTGTGCTTTTGCAGCCGAATCAGTGTCATGATCAGGCCCACAGCCAGGGGGAAGGCCCTAGGGGCCCGCTCCCCCCTCCCCCGAAATTGGGGGAAGGGGGGGGGGGTCTTCAGGACGGCTTTGCGGATTTCAAGCAAAAGGGTCTCTTCTTTTCTTTCTTACTTTTTACAAACACGTCTGTTCGAGCTATGTACATGCACACGATGGCCCACCGGTTTCCGTCAATAGCCTCCAGACTTGACACAAATGTAGTTTTCGCATGCTAATCGTGGCTGGGAGACCTGTGGAAGTCGGTACATAGAGAGGGGCTCCCGCTGCCCCGCTGCACCAAGAAACATGCTAACAGGGTCACCACGTGCAAGGCTGAGCAGAACTTTTCATGCCCATGTCCTGCAGTATTGAATACATCGGCCAAACGGGTCGCTGCGAAAACGACCGGCTCCGGGAGCATCCCAAAGAAGTAGAGGACGCCGCACCCAACAGTCAGCACCCGACACGCAAAGACGGGAACGTCGCGGCTGCTCTTCCGACTTTTCCGCCACGACGACGCTGGTCAATCTTTGTGACCGCGTCGGAAGGAAGATTATAAAAGCCTTTCGAATGGTGACGAGCCCGCAAATCATAGGCTCATCGTCTCTTTTACTCAGAAAGTCAGAAATGCTTCGGGGCCATGGCATCTCGATTAATGCCGTTTTATGCCCAAATCCCCCCCCCCCCCCCGCTGTTTCTTCCAACGCTTGAAAGTCGTGGCATCAGCAAATAAGGCTCGAAAAAAAATTTCTGGCTACAGGCCTGGCGATGATGATAATACTATCATCATGAATTGATTATTTCTTTCATAATTGTTTCATTATTCTTTTCTAATGCTGTCTGCGGCACTCAAAGATGAAATTAAAACTAACGCTATACACAGAAAGCGAGGCTTTGTTTTATTGCTTTATAAATTGAAACTCCGTTTTAGCTATCGCCATAATTACGTATAGTAGTGCGTGAGTATAGCGGTGGCTGTCGATGAGGCAGTTTTGTACCTCTAAATCTTCTTGCGAAACCCCCAACGCCACTAGAGGCGCGTATTAATGGGGCAGGCAGTTCAATGCTTATTCATAAAAACTGTAACTTTAAATGTTTTGCAGCGACTGGTATTTTATCTTTGTTCTCGATTTTAACGTCACAATACGTCAGTGTATATAGTGTACGCCTGAAGAACGGGAAGCTTGATCATTTATTCCTTACTGGACTTCCGGGTACGGCATGATTAGGTTACACAAGCTCGTGTGAGCACTTACTGTCTCTTAGTTGAAAACAGAATGCTCCGCCCTCGCGCTGAGGACCCGGCCACCTGACACGGGGGACTCGCGTCATGAACTTCTGAAACTGGGGCTTTTGAAAGCAGTGCGAAAAGGGCGGGGCGTTGGCTGCGGGGCATTTGACACGGGACTTCTGACATCGTGTGCTTTCGTGCACCACTCCCGAGTATAAAGCGCGAGACACATGGGCGGCTGAATCGTCGGATCCGACGTCCGATCCGACAGCCCAAACGCCGGTTTCAGACACACGCTTCCGACCTTGCATGCGACACGACGATTCCTTCGGCTCCGCCCAGGAGATCCAAGCACTCCAGCGGAGGTCCGCCTTCACAGATCTCTGGTCCCAGATTGACGGTTTAGCTCACACGAGCGAAGTTGGGAGCTCGTTCTTGCTAGCGCGTGCATTCTTTGCCGGGGCCATCTTTTTCGAATGGGTCAGCGGGATCCACGCGTCCGGCTTCCCGTCGCCCGTCCCGTTTTCTTTTTCGTCCCGCCAGACCCAGTACCTCATCATGACGTCCGCGCTAGCTGTGCTGTCATTGGCTGGACGCTTCCGACAATCCGTCCGCCGTGCGAAACTATCTGGCGCGTTGGACGCACGTCGGATCGCCGATCCGACGTCGGAAGCGACCAAATTTTTCGGATCAGGCAGTCGTATTGCCGGATCGGACGTCGGATCGGATGGATTTTTCGCGCATGTGTCTCGCGCTTGAGTGTGCATATACATTATTTCTTGCAGTCTGAAACATACGTTACGTGGTATTTATGCGTAGCATCACGCTCGAACGATCATCCTCCGGCACCGCATACATTTACGTGCCAATTAGTTCTTATCCGAGCATCCAGTTCCATTGTTCTAACTGCGCAGTCGTCAGGGGACATACCAGTTACTGAAAATTGCGGTTTGTACATTAACATATCCTTCCCGGCACCGTCGATGAAACCAATTTTCCGACGCACGAGTTGCCCTATGACGAATGTTGCTATGGGAGGAATCATCCTGTTACCAGTCGACCTGCGACGAGTTCGCATGCGACGAATCGTCCTCATCCCGTTGGACCCGTACCGAGTGCACGGGGTACTTGAACCATAATTAAAAACCCTGGACTGCAAGAACAGGTCAAAAGACAGTCTTAAATAGGTCAAAAGACGCAGTCTTAAATTTGAGATGGTGTGTTTGTGCTTGTCGTTTTTTTTTTTTTTTTTTGTAGTCTCGGATTTTTTTATTGCGGATCTAATTCACAAACTTGTCTACGTTTTTGTTTTGTTTTTCTTACTTTTATCGTTAAGTATTGTCACGACGCGTGTACATCCTGACTGACAAAGACTTGAGAAAAGTCGGTGGGCGGTGCATGTATGACATCTCAAACTCTTCTATGAAAGAGGACAAGAGGGGGAGGAAAAAACGCAGCCACCGCTGCAGATGGGCGTAGGATGCAGCGGCGACACCAACTGACCATAAAATAAGTGAAACCGAAGACAATTTTAAATTACAGGAAGCACTCACTGCTATCCAATGATGTACAAAATAAAATGGCAAATGACATTCAATTTCAATGAAGCAGCTGTGATGACTACAAAATGTTAAAGAAAAACTATTCAGTTTAGTTACTTTCTTGGTGGGCTATGGGTAAACCGTGTAGAAAAATATAAATATTTAGGGCTTCTGTCTGATGATGAGGTCAGCTGGAAGTTGGAACTAACGCTTAGAACGAAGCAGTCATTAAAGCCAGAGGCGCTTTGTTTGCACTGAGAAGAAACTAATTTGTTGAGCGTGATACTAAGCTCTTAGCCAATAGACGCATTAAACACGCACCAGATTGAGCCGCCATTGCCGACCCCTTGACTTACCGAGATGCCAAACCACTAAAGCGGGCATTGACGAGCCTTCATAAAGAACTATGCTATTGAGGAAGATAGAGTAGCACCAAAAGTGGCCATGACCTGTCCTACTCTGGTAATGATGAAGCGAAGCGAACAGAATAAAAGGAAACAAAAACTGAAGCTCCGTTATGGCGTCGCCCATACACAGCTGCCCACTGTAAATTATGTGAGTTCAGTATGCTGCCATTTGGCTAAGGGTGGAGTCAGTGACGTCAGCGTCACTGGGGTCAACAACCTCCCCCTTCCCCGCCCCCCCCCTTTTCACTGCCCAGCTGCACCCCCTGAGCTCTACATCCGAGGTGCTTTCCCCCGCCCCTTTGTGACGCCGCTGGGTGCAGTTAACAGAGCGTATTCAAAAGCTCGCTGCTTGGCTTATTTTTAATGCTATTGATACGAGATTATCATGCGCCCAATTAGTTACAAAAGCCCAGCTTCCGACTTTACAAACAAAAGTTATCTATAACGGACTGAAAACTCTTTACAATATCATAAAAGGCACCCTTCGAGTAGAGAGCTCGAACTACTTAAAAATCTACAGTCCAGGTCCTCAAGAAGAAATCATTGCCGAGCATTAACAAAACACGGGTTTAAAAATGACTACTTTAGATTTTTTTTCTTCCCTCGGTCAATTCAAGAATGGACTTAGACGACTTTCGATCCCTTTGTAGATGCTATTGAATTGCACTTTAGATAATTGTTGGCGCAACACCGCTTAATGCTGTTTTGTATTCTGTAAACACTTATAAAATAGATTCTTGAATGGAGCTGGTAGCGTGACCAAATAAGTAAATAAATAAATAAAAGACGCGAGACAACGCCAGCGATAAGCAACAATCGCCTCGCTACAATATGCGAACTCGGTAAAACTAATATCCGGAGTTTCCGCTAAGGAAGCCCCAGAAGGTGGCGATATGCCACATTAGGGAAAGTGCAAAGCAAACAAAAAAAAAAAGCGTCGACATCCACCTTTTAACGGATGCACCGGCTGCATTCTTCGCGATCGCGTCTGCCTTCATTGTTTCTTGGCAAGCTGGGACTTAAAAAGAAGGTCACCCCAGCTTTCTCCCGGATCCTCCCGTGGAGGGGCCAATCTCCCAAACTACGGTATCCGAGGGAAAGGGGTTGGCTTAACGGCAATGGGTCACTTTTTGGGTGTGTGTGTTTTTTTTTTTTGTTTTTTTTTGCTGCTTAAATTTACGTGTCTGTGTATCATCCCGTCACCGCAGGGGCCCGGTGTTAGCCGTCGTCACAAGTCGCAGGACGACTCCGCAGAAGCATCTACAAAGAGGATTCACAACCAGGACGGGGCTTCGCGCCTTTCGGGAGCTGCTGTTTTCTGGCTCTGGCACTTCAGTGACGTTCAAGGACCACGTTTGCTCGCGACTTCTCAAATAGCCCCACGACACCGGCCGGGCGCGGGAAAAGCCAGAGAGCCGCGGGCATCGTGCGCCCACGGGGCCGACAACGGGGCAAAAGGGACTGTTCTCCCATCGTGAAAGCGATCCGCGAGGCGGCCGGCCAGGGACCGGGTGTTCCCGTTCTTCCCCGTGACGAGTGTCGAGGGCTCCACGAAGCTAACCAACCAAGGACACTGCCCCACGGTGAGCGACGGACTACAATGCCGAAAACGTCGCCAAACACTATTTTTTTCTGTTTCTTTTTTTTTTTTTTTCTAATTTTGCATGCATGTGGGGGTGGGGGCCGTCGCCGCGCTTTTGTTGTTCGAGAGTCAGTAGGTTATCTTTTTCTTTACTTTTACACCTACCATATCTCCCCGCATCCTTATTTATGTTTAGCTCAGGCGGGTTGTGGGGCGTCGCAATATTGGGGCGCGACACAGATGCGCGATCAGGCAGTGTGCTCCTGACGGACGGTGATCGCTTGTCCTCGGGTGACCTGTCACCAGTACATCCTTTGGGGCCATTCTTACCTGGACACGTCCGCCCTATTTACGGGCGCGTCCATCGGAAACTCGCCGGGGAGGCTAGTCTCAACGGAGCCCTACATTATTTTTGTGGCCCTCCCCTCGGAGTTTGTTGAACTTCGGGCAAGCGTGTCCGCCTATCAGTCAATAAAAACGTCTTTCGCAGATTTACTGCGTAGATGTTTGCCTCCTCCTCCGGGAACCTCGAGGCAGTTATCGAACGGACCCGCCGTAGCCGCAAATGCAGCGAGTGACGAAGTTGGTTTCATAAAATAATACGTAAAAAATAAGAAAAAAAAACACAAGTCAAAGAAAAAGAGAGAAAGCTAGACGTTCGTTTTCACTTTTCCGGTAAACCATTTCCTAAAGCGCCGTAAACACTGCTATTTCTGATTTATATAACTAAGCACAATTATGTCAAGTCCGAGCTAATCTCGAACGCTGGAACACAGATACCGACGTGCATACTAAAATCGCAAGTAGACGAAACTTCACTGCGCTTGCTTTGTTTAGCATATAATAGAAGTTGAAATAGAACACGTAGGGAAAGATCGCGAACGCCATGGCGTTGTGCTTTTTGACGCTGTTCGGTTGGTTCCATCGACTCGTGGCGTCGGTTGAACAGAAATTGATTTTCTTTCTCTCAACAGCCCGCTCCCTGCTCGGACCTCTCGACGTTTCAGCGAAGCTGTGGACTTCAGGGGCTGAAGGATGAGTAATTCCAAAGAAGCAACACTGAGCGTGACCGAAGAAGACCTCGGCGTCTTGTGGCGAGTGTGTACCTACGCTGCCGTCATGATGCTGATGTTGGTGGCGCTGGTACTGTTCATCAAAGCGTATATCCACATCAGCAAAGGAGTCTGCAAGTCCACACAAATGTTGAACGGCAAGACTGTCATCGTCACCGGAGCCAACGCAGGTTCGTTCATTATTCACATACACTCGCTTCTGTGATATTACACGGTGTAGTGTACGACGGGGTATATGATGCAATTCAATATTATAGAAAAATTGTAGGTTTTATCAGAGGTGACCCAAAACAGTATGTAGCTTGTGGCGACACACCACACTTTATAGATTTTGAAAAAAAAAACATCATTAAGAGAAGCACATATTAAAAAATATACATTTAAGTAAGAGGAGCAGTTTTGCTTTAAAAAAACTGATTTCAATCACGTGGGATAATTGATTTGCTAATAGATTAACAACTAATTGTGGGCATTCTGGATACTTGCCATGAAGACTCGTCATTAACATTTCATGTTAAAAAAAAGGTTTTACGTGATACAATAAACAAGGTATCGACTTCTCTGTTTTCCCCGAAAACGCGACCATAATGGTTCATAATAACGAAACAAAGGTGCATATATTTGCCCAATTCATCCCCAAAAATGTTGTCTACATAGTGGGGCATTCATATTGACTCGGTCAGTATTAACGAGGCATGACTGTATCAGATATATCATAAAATCGATACGATATATTTATATCACACAGAGAGTATAACAACCACCCAAAAGATCACACAAATTCCTCCACCTACAAACGTTGCTGCAGCTGCACAAGATCATCACGTTTATGATGATGTCCTATAATTTTGACTGACATCTGATCAGTTTTAGGACCTCCTAATTTGTTTACTTCAAATGATCCTCTGTAATCGTTTTACTAAAACCGCCTATGCTTCGCATTATTGTTTTTTTTAAAGGCGTCTTTAAACATTTGCATGGCATCCTCGCTCAACCCATGACGCAAATTCAACGCACCAAAGTGAACACAATTGACACGCAACAAGATATCCCAAACCCCATCTTCAAACAATAGGGATCTTTAAAAATCCCAATCACGAAGCCGCATGTTGAGCCCACTAGTCAAGCTAAAAACACTGCATCAAAAATAGCTGTGTTGATTCAACTCCTCCTTGGTATAAGAAGGCCATGGAGCTGGAGCTGTGACGTCACTTACAGAAGGCCAGCGCGAGGCACAAAAATGGCAGCAGTCCCAGCTGAACGCTTACCCGGCACTCGTGTCTAATTTTCGCCTGGAGTCGGCCTACAATAGATGACACATGAGCTCCAGCGCTAAGGCCTTTTTGTTATTTAGGAAGTGATACAGCAGCTCGTTACCTTACCATACCGCTTTTGATGCCCGTTCACACGCTTGCGACTCCCTAGGACCGAGTGCCTTAATTGCGATTTTTTTCCCAAGGTTAAATGTACGTACTACCTGTCAGAAATGGTCGTTTAGAAGGGTGATTTTTTTCAAACGAAACAAAAAGAATGATGCGTGAAAAAAGAAAAAAAAGTCGAATACGGGACCGTCAAATGTTCTCCGGCTACCCGATGGGTGGTGCCAGTGTGTATTTTAGAAGATACTTTTCTCGTAGTAAGAGGTTTCAAGGCACACGGTCCTAAGAAGTCACGAGTGTGTAAACGTGCGCCTTATTTTGAAAAATTAATTGAGCATGATTCTAACGATTTTTTTTTTGAGGACCGAAAGTCTCTTTTGTTTGTTAGTAACTTTGATTTACTCATAAATGACCTATGACTTCTGATAAATTATTTGCAGTAGCGCAAACGTTTATTTTTTTTTGCGCTTTTTGGTCAAAATATATCTTCAGGAAAACCACAAAATTGCTGAACAGAGCATCAAAAATAACCTCAATTCGTCTCCAAAAGACGAAGTGAGTTACTTGGACATATCTGGGGATTCGGGAGTGATCGTACTGGTTCTTGACCTACGAATAGTAAGCATTCCTTACACCGTAATATAATCTCATTGACAGATATATTGATTCTGGTCATTTCTTTTTAGCTTTTTTATGGCATTTCTTCACTTTCGGTTTACTTAAGGTGTACTATAGTCAGTCACAGGTTAAGAAAAAGTTTTCTGGCTGGGGAGGAGGAAGCAGACGAAACGCTAAGGCCCGTTCACACACTTGCGTTCGGAGCGACCACTGTGCTTATGAACGAATGCAACCACTCCGACTTCAACGACAACTGTGCGCGACGTGTACACACACATGGAACCGCATGCAACCAAAACGAATCAACAGCCAATGAGAAACGAGCTTCAGCTCTTGCTCCTAGCCAATAGTAAGCAATCCAGCTACGCTTACAAACATGGCGGACGGTTTCCAGCCCGACGCGAAATCCTCACCGGAACAGCCGGAGGTGTCGGCTACGGCGTACAGTCACGAAGATCTGCTGTGCGCCTACAATAGCTGTGTAAAGGCTGGTTCAGACATCTGAAACGAACCCGTTATTCACGACTGCGTCCGGTGTGACCAGAGCGATCGCTCTGCGCCGCGCGTACACTCCTGCAACCACTGCCACAAGCGCAGCGGGTCGGCAGCACGGCCGCCGCTTCTCCGCCGCCGTCAGCTGTTTCAGCGGTGCCTCTAAAAAGAAGGGGACGCGCTGCCACTCACTTGCGTAACAGAAAATAGACAGACCGTCTTCTATGACCCTAAACTCTTTTTTTTTTTTTTCAGGATACGCTTGCAGGGTCGTGCATTAAAAAAAGAAAAAGATGCAGTACGCCGTCTTGCAGAATCACGACTTTAATACACGACTTTGCCAACAGTACAAATCTCGCCACACGCCTTTTCTACGATCATAAAAGACGATGTAATTTTAGCAGCGATACAGCAACGTAGAAATATAATTTCGTGATCAGATAGACATTGCGAGCGTTCAGGATTGCTAACACTAATCACCTTTCTCGGGTGATGAAACCACGTGAAAGTTCGCATCCTTTATACGGTACGCACCAGTAATACCTTGAACTTGAGCACACGCATGGAATGCGCCAAAAAAGAAATCCGGGCGATGTTCGAGGACACGGATGCTAAGAAAGCACCACTGTAGTCGAAATAAACAAACACGACGGCACGGGCGTTTCTGCTGTCTTGAGAGTGCCGCCACGAGATCGCCGCACGAGTAGGTGTATCTTCCCTTCTAGGTGCTGGGTTATCATAGCGACACACGACGAGAATTCACAGTCAAGGATAGCGCTTTTACGGGGAACGATGCGAAGTTTCCACCACGCCGTCCACGTCGACGATCACCACCGACGCCATGTTTGCGGATTGAAGGAGCCTGGCACGACCGGCATGCAACGCGCGCGACCGAGCTCTCCTCGACCTGTGATTGGCCTGTCGCTCCCGTCGTTCCCGAACGTAAGAAAAAGTTCAGCCCGGCTCAACTCCTTGCGTTGCGAACGAACACGAACGAAACGACCGTTTGGCGCTCCGTTGCCATAGCAACTCGTCGTTCCAACCGGTTGCGTTCGTTCGTAAGCGTAGTAGTCGCTCCGAACGCTACTGTGTGAACGGGCCTTAAAGAGAGGAGAAGGTCCTCTCCTTTCCAGTGATACCGTCTGCTTCCACCTCCCTGCCCTCGTTTCCCTTCGAAAACTGGCGTGCGGTACACCACTCTTACGTGATGTCATCGCACCAGGGTGGTAGCCATTTTCTACTTGTTTTTTCCGAGAAGAAAAAAGCAAATTCGGTGGTGTGAAATGTATGCCGCAGAAGGCGAGTGCTCGGCAGTGAGGGCACCGCAATGGCAGCCAGTGTGCTGCACAACAAAGCGCTGAAGAATCGTTCTGTCCAAGCTTTAAAGGGATGGTGAACCGAAATTTGGATTTCAGAAAAACAATGCCGGAGATGTAGGCAGGACGCTACAATCCCTACAACACTACTCGTAAGGCGATATCTCGAATGGACGGCCGTATTTTGAGAAAAAGAGGTCGAGATTGAACCAGGCCGACGAGGCGCGTGACGTCAAGATACCTAGTTTCCTCCTCTCTTCGCTTCGCTCCCTCAAGGCGGCGAGGGGGAGAAGTCGCGAGGCCGCTCCTCTCCTTCTCGGAGAAACATGACGTCAACAAACCTGTCAAATGCGCCTCCTTTTCTTGAAAAATACGGTCATCCGTTCGAGATATTGCTGTATGAGTGATGTTTTGGTGTTTGTAGCATCCCGTTGCACGCTTTTGCCGCATGTTTTGTGGAATCCAGATTTCGGTTCAGCATCCCTTTAATCACACGATTACTTCTAGCCTTGAAAACAAATAAGCAAGTGCCGAGGTGCGGGCGCCGATGCGCACGTTCGTTGAGGCTCCTGACAAGCTCAAGTTACCACTCAATGACGTGCAAGAACCATGTCCTTAAATAAAGTCTGTATTGTTAGTTGGAGCAACATACTGTTATGTGGTGTTTAACTGGCTGGCTAGAGCTGTGGCGGTATTCCATCGTATCGTGAGCAAAACATATCCGGGCTCGTAGTTGTATATCCTAAATTACTAGCCATCCTTCGCTAAATTTCGTCCGCACATATTTGAACTGATGGGAAACGTAAAGTCGAACTCTCGCAATTAAACGAACATAAGTTTCATCTCTCCTAACAGAGGACATACAATACAGATGTGTTGTATGTCCTACGTTTGTCATATTCACCGTATTGTATTGTTTAGTCGCACTGCTAATCCACATGATCATCTTCATTAATAGAGGTGCCACAAGCATCGTCGGGTTACCCGACACTCGGCGGCAGCTCGGCTTTGCATATTCAAAATATAATTTACTTTGATGCTATACTGCAATACTTTAGCCTCTTAGGAGCGAGAGCTTCTTGTTCGCCATCTTCTTCGTCCTATTGTGTCTGCCACTTCATTTTTGAAGTGGTGTTTCAGTAGCCTTACTATAGTCACCGACAGAATGAGAACGACAAGACATGTCTTCCTAACGCCCACCCTCCAGCACGCGTTCTATGCCTTCCACCGTGCTCTGGCTACGCCGCGCGCTCAAGATGCACGAAACACCGAAGCATTGTCGAAGGTACGAAGCTCGTGGTTGAGGCGGGGTCCCGGAAGCTCACTCCCTCCCGTTCTCAACTTGTCAGTGGCTAGCATTGCCTTCTTCTCCCTGCCACCCGCACTCCTGCTCCTTCTTAGCAAGGCCTGCGGCCGGCTGATAAGGACGTTCTGAAAAGAAACATCAACCTTACTAACTCTATTCTTTTACCTTATAGGGATCAGGAAAGAGACGGCGAAAAGAACTGGCCAGAAGGAAAGCTCGGGTCATCTTGGCTTGTCGAAACTTGGAGAAGGGAAAGGAGGCTGCGCAGGAGATCTTGGAGGAAACGCAGCAGCCCGTGGTGGTGAAGCACCTGGACTTGGCGTCCCTCAAGTCGGTCCGACATTTCGCCGAGGACATTTTGAAGACGGAGTCGAGGCTGGACGTTCTGATCAATAACGCTGGGATGTCGACCTGTAAGTTAACCTTCCACCTATGGGCACAGCTTCTCTACATTTGAGTTCATTCGCAAACGAATAGACCGATCTCATAGCCAGCAGTTTCATTATACGCCACCGCTGCTGCCATGCATCGTGGGAACTTTATACGGTCCATCTGCCTCAGCGATAACCCCACTGAGGGTCTGCGCGAGTAGAGCACGAAGCGGCACGAGCTGTCTCCTGAACTGGCTCCAGCATGATAAGCTATGGCATATCGTCCTGCTATACCATAGGTTGCACTGACGTAATTTGGTCCTCCTTTCTGGTGGCCGAACTTCCTCGAGCGTAGCCTTTTACTGTGCATCTTCTGCGAGCAGTACACGAGCGTCGCGAGCGAGCGGAAACGAGTAAGCACGGCTTCATTATACTTCGTTTCAATTTATCTGCGAGCGAAGCCAAAGCTAGAAGCGCGAGACCAGCGCTTTTTGCGTTTCTCCCCAGCTCGCGCGCTCGAGCAAAGCCTGAAGGCACGGAGCTTTCGTGCTCGCGCTTCCAGCTTTGCCTTCGCTCGCACATAAGGTGAAACGAAGTATAACAGCAGGTTTTGGCCACCAGAAAGGAGGAAGGATATGACGACACGTGCAACCCATGTTACCTCGATGTCCCTCTGTTTAGGGTGATGCCATCGTTTGTGGTACCCGATGCCGACAGCACGCGCTCACAGGAAAAATACAAAGAAATCGCCGGAAACAAAATGTCGCTGTAGCACAGTCAACGCCACGAGCGCGTGCAGGGACACGCTCTTTCACGCGCTTGTGAACAAAAAATAAAAATAAACGTTAGAAACAAAATGGCCAGATGTCATCACCCCAAGCCAACGTTACTAGAACTCTCAGTTGGGAAACTCACCGTTGAAACCTGGGCCGCTGGCGTCCACCGACACCGAGCTAAATGCGACAACAGCGCCACTCTGTATCATTTGTCTTAACTGTAGTCGCCTTGAGCTTTTAGAAAGCATGTTTTTGCGTAAAAACTAACGGAAAAAACTCTTTTTGTAGTAACTTTTATTGGAGTTTAGTACAAAATGGGGGCACGTGTTGTTTTCTAAAATCTTTAGTTCGCAAGGTTTTGCAGTATAATTAATATTGTTTTTATACAACCCTGCCTCAGCGGGGATTTCAGGTAGCGCGTCCTGAGTTAGGCGCATATTAACCACGGTAGTAAACCGCGGCGCGTCCGCTTGGGAGTCGGGGGTGGCACCTCGAAGCCCCTTCCACAGTATCTGTTCTGGCCCCAAAATGGCCGATTACAACGAAAATGGAAGTCACGTGCGGTTCCTGGACTGGCCGCTGCAGGAGAAGTGGCGGCGTTGGGATCGCCATTAGCTCGGTTCTCGTGGACGGATCGGTGCCACTTTTTCAGAGCAGTCTCTATGGCGGTTTCCCAACTGAGTGGTTCTAGTAACGTTGCCCCAAGCAAAGCGCACATGAAGGCACCCTAGTCCTATATACTGACAAAGCGCTGGCAGATCCTGCCACGAAGACGGCTGCCGAAATGGAAAAGGTGGAGCGGCAGACAACGGATGAGAGGAGAGCCACGTGACTGGCGCACCGCTGCGGCGAGGACGCCGAAACACACTTCTCCCGAGGCGAACCAGTGTGTTTCGGATCCTCGCCGCTTCAAAAGCTGTGCGCTGACGTCCAGGTTCCTCGAGAATTGCCTCTGTGCTACTTCAGACCCTCGCGCTCGAAATCTGCGTACCGGCACTCTATGGCTCCAGTCGTCGAACTACCAGGCTTTGTGAGTATAGAGGAGGCTATGGCTATGCCGTTGTCGTGGGATTGGTCAGAAGAAAGTGGATCGGCTCCGCAGCTCGGAGCACGTGGAGCGAAAGATCGTGCTGCAGAACCCAGGATCCCTGGGTAGTGCAGCACGAAAAGTCGTCCTTTTCGATCTAGACGAACATCGTACCGGCGTGCGGTCGTGTGTCACTACTTCGTGGTGCACGTTCAAGACCTTAGACTAGCAGTGGTACTGCACTAGAAAAAATTTCTCTATTACAGCGAGGAGACACTAGACGTTCATTACGGCTGATTAACGTTCCGCTGTTTAAGCACACAACGATCTTACTTAAAAAATAAACTCCTACCACGAGTCATAAACGAAAGGGCGTGACGACTCCCTCCTCTTGATTCTTTGTCTCACTTAATGGTACATCAGGCGCGTTAAAAAATACAGTCTCACAATATGGAAGGGCCCATTTCCTTAGGCAGTTTAGGCGGCAGAGCAAACCAAACTTTGTTCAGATGCACTTCTTTTTTTTAGAGAATAGAAGGAATAGAAGAAGGGTTCGTTCGAAGAAGGGCCAAAGCGACAAAACAAAAGTTGTTAACAGGACACGCGCATGCGCTCACACTGAAAATGAAACCGGCCAAGAGCCTTTTTTTTTTTAAAGGTCTATACATCATACAAAAGACAGTCTGTATACAAATTCGAACGCGAGTCACCGTGAGATTCGTGCTTCGAATGCCGCTTGGCAATGAGTCTAAGAAGAGACTTGGCACGCTTCATTCGAGACAACTGATATTGCGATGACTCGTGTTTGGAGACTGTCTGATGTATGAGCAGTGTGACAGGCTTTAGCATTTATTTTCTTCTGTTCCTGTCTTTCAGCATTTTACTTCAAGAATGCACAACCTACTAGACCAACTTGCCGTCTTGACGTTAGTCTTAATTATAATTGTAAACAAGACTATTATCTTAATAATTCTGCACATCCCTACCGAAAAATTCGGTATAACTTTTCACTATCCGGATTATGGAACCGGAAATTTGTTTCTGGAAACCCGATATCCAGATTGCAGACAAAGGAATAGTTTCTAAAAACCTAAATTCCAGATAGAATCCAGATAAATTTCCGGTTCCATAATCCAGGTAGCGAAAAGTTATACTGGATTTTTCGGTAGGGATATTTATCCTATTTATATGAGAGTGTTCTTACTCTGAATGTTAACATTTAGAATGGTTTAGTAGCATGCCTGCTCAGTCGTGCTTGCTTGAAACGGAGCGTTCTTGGTCAAGATATTTCGTTGCTGCCTGTGTGGCCATCCTTGCACATAAAAGTTTAATGTACATATCTTTGGGTAACGGTTTTCAATTAACGATTTTAGTAAACAGAAAGTCAGGGCTCAATCGAGCTGGTGAAGGTTAGACACAACACAACCACGAGACTACAGGTAAGGGAAGAACAAGACATTCACGAAAACTGGCAAAACTTTTTTTGTAGATGTCGTCATTTGCTTACCTGCAATTTCGGGGTTCTGTTACGTCTGATTTTAGTATATTTAACAGAGCCTTAAAAGAGGTTAGTTTCTGGTGCTAGATATTTCTTATATTATTGTGACAAGGTTCGCAATAGACTTCGCTGAAATGTGCAGAACCCTTGACGTAATCAATGGCAAGTTTTCACTGTAAGCTAATCAGAAGGATTTGTAATGTCGAATGACAGGTTGTTGTAAGCACTCTCAGAGGCTAATTTACCTCTTAATTTGCAGTAAGAATACTGTTCTGCGGGTCAGTCATGGTAATTATGCCACATCTTAAGAAACTTAAAACAATCCTCAGCAACTTCTGTGACAGAAAGTAATGCTTGTTCGAGTCACATTTTTTTTTTCACAATACCTTATTTTGCTTGAAATAAACTAAGATTATAAAGCACTTCTGTAAAACTTGCTCATCTCTCATATTTGGAATAATATATATTGTTAAATGCGTTAGTTAGTCTGGTCTACGCTTTTTTTAATCAACCATATTGGAAGATAGCAAACAAACAAAAATGTTCCCGCTTTGAGCATTCGCCAACTAGGCAATAGCAATTATTAAATGGGAACAAATATTCTAGAATTCTAAGTACACTAAACGTTTTCATGGCTTTCTTCCCAGATAACCCCGAAGTTGAATTGACAGAGGACGGATACGAAGTTTGCTTCCAGGCAAACTACATCGGGCACGTCCTGTTGACTTTCCTTCTTGCAGGTAATGTATCTTCTTTCGTCGTATGGAAGGGCTGAAAACCAGAAGTTAAGATGGTGTATTATGTAAGCGATTTTCGTTAGAGGATATCAGATGTTTGATTTAAGGAATATACTATTTTTAAACGCTTCTTTGTTTATTCGGGAACAAGAATTACAAGTTATTCTGAAAAAAAAAGAAAAGTAAAAATATTTTTAATTAAATGTTGAACTTTAGCAACAACTGAGAAGCACTAACCGATTTGAACACTTTTTTTAAGCTATAATACTGTTGTTTTTTTTTCTCGAAGAAATGATAGATTTAAAACATCGCGCGTTTGGTTCCCAAATTACATGACTCACGAACTTCCCATATAAAATGCGGTGGTCGCGAGCAGCTAAGAATTCCCCTTGAAGGCCTTGATTTTTCGCAAAACAGGATATCGTTTGCGCTCCTTCCTTTTCGGACTGATTAGGTAGCGATGGCGGAAAAGGGCCTGCAACTAAATTAGAACGCGGGAATCAAAGGGAACAAAAAGAAAGTATGAAAACCTCGGAGTGCCCTGCGGCTATTTGGAAATCAGCCGACAACGGCACGTGCGCGCAGGGCTGCTGAAGAAGAGCGCGCCGAGCCGTGTGGTCAACCTCTCGTCCATCCTGCATCACTTTGGCAACGCGGACAACCTGCGGGCCAAGGCGATGGGAATTGAGCGCCCGTCGCACCCCGTCCTCATCTACTGCCACACCAAGATGGCCCTACTGGTCTTCACCAGGGTGCTTGCACAGAAGCTCAAGCCTCACGGTAGGCAGGTTGTATTCGCAGCTCCAACGGCCCGCGTTCAGTCCCTTTCCCTTTGTTTCATATTTCGGCCGCCATTCCGCGGCAAACTCCGCACCCTACTCCTTCACGCCTTTTCCGCTGGGTGGCCTCACCTCTCTGCAGTGGCGAACATATCAGAACCGAAGGTCTTCCAGACGACTATGGCGGCCTCGATATATCGGCTCTTACTAAGGCAATTCTCCCAGTTTTATTTTTTCTGATGTAAACTTCGGCATTTTTTTTTTCGGATAATATTTTAACAAGTTGTGGGAATAGTTCCTGAACATTCCTAAAAGTTATAGCTCGAATGCTAATTACGAAACGCAGTAAGCTGATTCATCCTGCCAAATTTTCATTCTGGTCAATTAAAAAAAAAAAAAACTGGGCGGGAGGGGTGATTACGAATGCCTCAAAAACGTTGCATATGGAAGTCACGCTGTTTTCACCCCAAAAAACATGCATATGCCTAATATTTCTTGCCGAAGAAAGAAAATAGCCAGTTTCTTGATTATTTATTGTTTGTTAACCGAATTATAGGCTCGGCGACAATTTATTTAAATTTATTGCCAAGCTAAAGAAGCGAGAAGCCCATCATAGGTCTCTCTCTCTCTCATTTGTTTTTCTTCCGAACCTTGTACAGAATAACATAATTAATAAAGTAGCAAAAATTTCGAGAATATAACTTGTCATACCTCCGACAGTAATCTGAAATAGCATACGGGCACACACACACACCACAATGGTATTCCTTTCGATCATTTCATTTTCTTCTTTTTTAACATCCCAAAGCAAAATGTAAAACATATAACTCAAGTTTGAAATTTCCGAGAAAAAACAACAACCGGGAAACACAGGATGTTTTGAGCGCAAACTACCATTTCGCAGAAGCTGACATCACGTGGCTTTAGGTAACATGACGTAATCACGTGATGTGACTTTACCCGCTAAGATTAGCGAGGAAATGGGTGTCACGTGACTTGAAGTCACGTGGCGTCACTTTACCCGTCTAATTTAGTGGGAACATAGACGTCACGTGACTTGAGCTCGTCACTATACATTCATTCCCGCTATAAATTTACCAGAGAAGTTGATGTGACGGTTCTGTGTGACGGTTTTCTTATTAAATTCGTTCGATAAAGCACATTCTGTGTTAGAACTACATGCTACATTTGATAGTTCTTCTGACTTCTCCCATCGTTACTTCGTGCAGGTATAACCGTGAACGCTCTTCATCCTGGTTCTGTGAAGACGAACATCGTCGCCAAGGATGCCACGGGACTCGTAGCAGCTTTTGTCACGTTCGTTTTCGACTACTTTGGAAAGGTAAGTGCCACGGAACACGTGACGCCTCTCTTGGTATTTTTTTTGTTTCAATTCAATTAAATTTAATTTTATATATTCATTTCTTTTTCTCGGTAAGCTTAAGCAGTGAGTTTTGATTAGGACTATTTTCTCAAACGGCCTACATAGGTATTTAAAGGAGGAAAGTCAAAGGATTTCATAAAGTTTAAGGTATCTTTCCCAAAAACTGAGAACAGTTTCTATTGTTCTTCTACACAAGTGACGGTCGATTGGGAACCTGTCCAATCGCGTCACAAAATAATTTACCGCGTCCCTCCCAGAACAGTTTCTTGAGTTTTTTCGCAGATTGTGATGTATTAGAAAAGGCATAAAACTGCTTAGTATTCTATTTTTGTTCCCAAAATAAAACTGTACTAAACAAATGATACGAGCCGAAAGCCACCGAAGCGTCAACAAAATACACAAACCATTTGATTAAAATATATATAATTTTAACTTTTATTTATTTAGGCTCGTGACATTACTGGTAGACCATATTGACTAGCGTTATCAAACGCGGATGATTAGAATCATTATCGCGTTCCGCCACTGCTACCTTTGCGCCTGCTTCACGAGTGATAACTTTGGTGCGCCCCAAGTTTCCCACGAGCTTCAAGTCGTTCTAGAAAGAGTTTATTTAGAGGTTTTCGATGACGCTCTCGAAGTTTCTAATTGAAACTATATGTTTATTTCACAAATTAAGAAGTTAATTAACGAATTTGAGTTAATTAGCCGACTTGTCGCATACATTACCCAGCCACATAATGTCCCCCTGGCCGTATAACTCACCCGCACAAACCATATTAGTGCATCTTTTACGAATTTCTTGTAATAAATCTGTTCGAATTAAAAAGAGTCACCAGCCGGTATACATATGCACAGAGAAAGGTTGAGATATTTATAATAAAAACCCAATGTCAGCAGTCGGTCACAAAGCCGTCACGTCACGGCTATGGAATGATTTCTATCGAGCTTTTTTTCCTTCACCAATATTTCCAGACACGTGGTGCCATACCAATATAAAGTATAAGCAACAAAAGAAAACATTTCTCTTAAAAAAAAAAAGCTATATATATATATATATATATATATATATATATAGAGAGAGAGAGAGAGAGAGAGAGAGAGGTAGGCAAAAGAAGCGCGTGTGAGAGTTAACGTTTAAAACATGAACACCTTTCAGTCCCTTCCGATAGCAGCTTCTGCGTTCGTTGGGGCACAGCCGCTCGATTCTGCTTCCCGCACCGCTGGAAACGGCCTGCCGAATGGCTCTTGTTACCTGAGGAAGCATAAGTGCTCAAGGCGGCCGCAGCAAGTAGTATTAAGCCTAGTAGTGCTGAATACCGGCCATCATCCGCGACCGCTCCTCTGCGCCTCCAGCGATGAGCTCAGGAAACTCAGCGAATCGCTGCTCCTAAGCATCTCCTAGTGGAGCGGCCCGCCGTAGCGAAGTGGCAGCGAATAAGCGGCCGCGGGTGGGGAGTGCCGAATTTCGAAAAGTAACTCTAACTGAACAAAGTTACGGTCACTCGATATCTGAGACTAAATTTAAGAAGCTGTAGCTTCTTAAAACTTCGCTGCAACCCGAAAAGTATTCGTTTAAAATATTCACACACACCTACACCCTCCAAACTTCGACCCTCTGTTTCCTCCTCCTTTCATCTCCCCACCCCCTTCCCCAACTCAGAGTAGCCAACCGAGGCAGGCCGCCTGGGTTAACATTTCTGTTTTTCTCCTCCTGCTCTTCTCTCCAGACTTCGATACCACTTCTATCTATGGTCACTGACAAAGTGAGACCTGCAAGGAGGCCTAGCTTCATCTGTCCCATCCTCCAGCTGGAACTTTTTAAATACGAGAACGCTTCTGCGTCTTGTGCACCTCGACCGCGCACGCGCATCCAAAGCACAGGTGGAAGGCATGAAGCGCGAGCTGGGGGCCGGACGTTCACAAGGCACGTCTTGCCGTTCTCTTTCTGTCAATAGGGAGTTTTCGTAGATGGTTTTCGCCGTCCCACGACGCTCTCCGCAACCCTCTACGATACCCGGAACTCTCCAGTCAAGGCCATCCGCGCGCAGGCGCAGTAGCGACTTCTTCGTCGCGGAGGGCTTAGCGGAGGGGGAAACGCGGTCAACGAAAACCCCTAGTAACTATGGCTGATATTACAGTGGTGGCTGTTAGTGTCCCTTCCAGGCAAAAAAAGGCCATGTACGAACGCAAAACCCCCATTCTACAGCAGAGGCACTGCTCTCCCTCTTCTCGTCGTTCCTCACACACGGCAAGGCTCTCTCTCGCTCCCCCTCCCTTCCCCCCTGTAGGCCGCTGCTGTTCTTGCTCCGGCAACGCTCCCCACCCCACAACCCTTCTGGTAGCCACCTTTGCGAAATACCCACGTGGTCGCGCTGTGCGGCGGACACGCTCCCTCGCCTCCCCACTGCCGCCGCCCAGGTTCCGTTCTCGTGTACTCTCCGCGCCCATACGGGACAGCTCGCTTCTTCCAGCGCAGGCGCGGTCACGGCCACCACAGTTTAAAAAAAAACGTTTCAGTCAAAAAAAGAATAAAGCGTCTCTGTGTTTTTCTCTAACGCATGCAACATCTCGCACAATCGTTCCACCAAAGCACACATCTCCGCACCCACGTCTCCTACATCAATTCCACTGGAAGCAAAGAACCCATTGCAAACATTGTACAGCACACTTGCCAGGCTCGTATCCAGGGGGAGGCCCATGGGCCCGGGCCCCCCCCCCAAAAAAATCTTGTATTTTGCTGGGACCTCCTCTCCCCCTCCCCCTCATACAGCATTTTGTCATGGGCGGGCCCCCCCCCCCCCCCCCCGAAACCAAATCCTGGCTACGTGCCTGACACTTGCTGAAGGCAAATCTCCTTCAACATGCCTTCCCACAACACAGCAGCTACCGCTGTCCGTCCCTGCATACTTTGTGTGATAGTTCGCAAGTTTTATTTTTAACATTTTACTAGCTCTAGGCCGCGCTCAAAGAAGTAATTATAAAAATAGAGATGTATTTTCTTAATTACCTCACATCTATAGTCCGTTGCAACTCAAGAAGGTAGGGTGAGGGTAAGACAGGCCGGGGAGGAGGAAACCTCTTTCTCTCTTTAGCGCTCCGTCTGCTTCCTCCTCCCCGGTCCGTCTTACCCTCGCCCTACCTTGTTCAGTTGCAACGGACTATAGTAATGTAACAATAAATAATTTATCTGTACTGCACTCAACCATAGACGGGATTAAATGTTCTAGGTTCTAGCTTTTTTGTTCATTTATCATTTTATGTTAATAAATAATGCTATTATATCTCGCAGACCCCCAAGGAAGGAGCGCAGACGTCCGTTTATGCTGCCGTCGATCCCTCACTGGCCAACACGACCGGGAGGTACTTCGTGGATTGCAGCGAGGGCTGGATGAACTGGAAGGCCCTCGACAGGGACAAGAACAGCGTCGCATTTGAGACGTCTCTCGAACTCGTGGGACTTAGCGAAAAGGAAGTGAACAAAATTCTGGAACAGTGAACAAAACATGGAGCTGGAAATCAAGTCACATTTCGAACCAAAATGGGGGACTTTTTAGTTCCGGAAAGTCCAAATCTAAGGTGCTGAAGACCTCTAGAAGCACGGAGCCCCATCACACATCCTTCACTGCCCAAACGCTTGAATTGAACCGGAGTCACCACATCATCAACTATAAAAAGGTCTAGTCTCTTTGGCCACGCCCAAGTGCATTGTTTTGTTTTTCACCGTAGTTGTGACACGACATATCGTAGAGCGCCACCTGTGACATTGGTGCATGCTTGCAACCAAACTGAGTTCAGGTGCAGAGTTCTTCTTGGTTACAAGTCTGTTGATTCATTTCTTGTTGATGTGGCTGAAGGGCCGGGAGTAGAATTGACACAGGAGCAGCATTTGCATATATTATCCCTCTTTCCAAGCATTTAAGTGACTTCATGTGATATATTACGCGACGCAACAGACGAGCACATGTCTAGCCCTGAACGAAGCTTGAAAGACTGCAACCACCACTAAACGCCCTGCTGAGCTGGCAAGTAAAATAAAAACGATGTTTGGCGAAATTCCCGAATGAGCTTCTAAGCTGGCGTATGAAGCATCTTTCTATAGCATTTGAAACTGTCGAAGTTTGTGAAGTTTTTTGTATGCTATATTTCTGTTTCGACTGATGTAGCAGCGGTATATAGGTATATAAACAAATGCTTTCTTCTCTAGCCGAATTCGCCTTCAAGCCCGGCGGATCTGTTTGGGGGATTCCGCAGCCCCGTTGTCATTTCAGCATTTACGCCCAAAAGAAAATAGGGACTCTGCGGATTGTCGGCCTTTGCGAGCGCGAGCTCAATCCGCGTTTTAGGCGACGGCCCAAGCTCCAGCAATCAACGCAGAGCTCTTGAGTGTAATCTACGAAAGGCCCCTAATTATAGTCTGAGCGAATTGCTTCCTGTTCAGACGAACATGCGCTCTGCAAGTTCGTATGATTTTTTCTTTTTTGCAGGGTTTGCGGTGACGTCAGGACGCTGAGCTCTGATTGAAGGATCAGGTAGACCTCAAGGCAGTCTTTGAGGTCTACCCACTCTTCTTCCATGAGAGCCAATCAGAGCTCGGCGTTTTGACGTCACAACAACCCCTGCAACAACAAAAACAGACAAAGTTGCACTCTGCATACCTCTCATCAGTTATAAACAATACGATTCGTGCGGAAAGGCGTCGGCGGGGTATTGGGTATTGCTATCGGAGGTATCGGAGCAAACTACTAAAACTCCGTATTAAAGGGATACTGAATCGAAACTTACAATATACCTTTCACGATCAGAAATAAGTTAATCATGACCAAATCTATCTGCTAATGACAATCGCTCGCTTGTGCCTTGAACAGATAGCTATATCGTTCGTTCCAACGGGACCGATTCCAGCGAGCGCTCGAAGCTCAGCCATCGGAGAGCGCGATGAATCCCGGGAGATGTGACGTCAACTGGCCAGCACGGGCGAAACTGCTTGGGGCTGGCGTGGTTATGAGCTTCGCCACATAGCGTCGTCAACGCGATACACCTGAGACCTTATAACAACCTAGCCGTTTAGTCGCCCCTCCCCGCTCCCCACAGGAGTTGAATTCGTGACTCCAGCGACGTATAGGGGGCGCCACCACCAAACAAACATGGCGGCTAGGTCCAGGTCGCGTCGGCTCGGCCGGGCCGCCTGAACGGGTGGCGCATTCAAATTAACAGATTTTCTTTTGTTTCATGCCCAATTTTATAGGATACGGAAACCGAGATTCACACGGACGGAAGTAACGCCAGACTTGGCGCGGTACTGGTTCAACTACAAGAAGGCACCGGGCGAGTCATCGGCTACGCAAGTCGGACACTGTCCAAGGTGGAGAAATATTACTCCACGACTGAGAAAGAATGCCTTGCGGTCGTCTGGGCAATCACAAAGTTTCGTCCGTACTTGTACGGGAGCCCGTTCCGCGTAGTCCCGGATCACCATTCGCTCTGCTGGCTTACCAACCTCAAGGACCCGTCAGGGCGCCTTGCACAGTGGAGTCTCTGACTACAAGAGTTCAACATGACTGTGGTCTACAAGTCAGGCCGCAAGCACAGCGACGCCGACTGCTTGTCTTGAGCGCCCGTCGAAACACCTTCCGGCAGCAACGACGACGATGAAGACGAGTGCTTCCTTGGTGCAGTGAACACCGATGACATGGCACGACGTCAACAAGACGATCCTGAGCTGCGCGCACTAAAAAAGCACCTGGAAGGGCGTGGGAGTACCATGCCACGTGTTTTCTCACGAGCCCTGCCGACCTTCGTCATGCGACAAGGTGTACTCTACAAAGAGAACTTCAAGCACAACAACTAGCTTGTCGTGGCTGCTGGTAATCCCGACCGAACTTCGAGAGGATATCTTTCAAGCCTGCCATGGCGACCCGACGTCCGGACATCTTTGGTTACAGCCGAACACTGGCCCGTATTCGTGAAAAGTATTACTGGCCTAAGCTCGCTAAAGCCGTCCACCTCTACACCCGATCGTGCCACGAGTGCCAGCGACGCAAGAAACCACCGACGAAGCCGGCAGGTCTCCTAGAGCCGATTGCTCCCCCGACCGTACCGTCCCAGCAGATCGGAATGGATCTACTTGTCCCTTTTCCGCCGTCGACGTCGGGCGACCGCTGGATCATCATCGCCACAGATTATCTCACGCCGAAGCGAAAAAAGCCCTTCCTTCAGGGACTGCTGTGGAAGTTGCCAAGTTTTTTCATCGAATCCATCGTCCTCCGGCACGGCGCTTCCGAGGTCCTGATGTCAGACCGTGGATCTCCATGCATGGCCCAGCTGACGCAAGAAGTCCTTCGTCTCAGCCATGACCAGCCATCGTCGCACCACGGCGTACCACCCGCAGACCAACGGACTGACGGAGAGACTCAACAAGACCATCGCCGACATGATCTCCATGTACGTCGACGTGGAGCACAAGACATGGGACGAGGTGTTGCCGTACGTCACATTTGCCTACAACACGGCCGTGCAAGAGACCACCGGGGAGTGACACCTTTTCAACTGGTTCATGGTCGAAAAGTAACGACAATGCTGGACGCGATGTTACCCCCCGAACCGGCTGTCGACGGAAGCGACGACGCCCAGGTTGTTGCCAAACGGGCAGAGGAAGTTCGTCAGCTCGCCAGACTCCGGATTAAAGGCCAACA